>JAZGTI010009761.1:0-17054 GCA_036877585.1 Botia kubotai
GAGCTGTTTGGTGTGGTGGGGTCAGTTGAGTTTTAAACACTAGAGTGTGTTGTGAGGACATCCCCGCCTGGAGAAGAGTCGCATCTTCAGTGTGTTCTCCTGAAAGCCATTTCAGCTCAGCACTGATTCTTTCTATTTTTCAGTCAGAAAAGTGCCTCTGATTACAGAGGAGAAAACTCTGACAGAAGCTGATGGGGCTTCTGGAGTCCCCATTTACAGAGCGAGAGATATCTGTCAGATTTCGGTGTCATTTTGGCTAAGAGACTCTAGAGCAATCACTTGCATTTTGCAGACGTGTATTCGTTTTGATCGCCACATGAAAGTCAACATTACAGATGAAAAGTGCTCGGAAAAGATCGTTAAATTTGTGACAAAAGTTCACTTCTGCTTTCGGAGGCGTCTCTAAATAAGAGATGTTTTACTTGCGGTGTGTGTTTGAAATTGTGATAGACAGATGCTGTGATCATTTAAATACATTTTTGAGTTACATTAACAACGGTTTTAGAAAGCGTTACATATAAATGACATTTTCTGTGGCTTCAGCGTCTGGATTTGTTTGAGATGGACATGAAATGCTCTCAGACTTCCTGTGATGACGTATCCAAAGTTTGACCAACGTAGCTGATCTGTAAATGAAGAACAGTGAGCCTGTACGCCATCTCCTCGATTCTCTCTGCTTTTTATCACATTGTCATTGTGTTTTATTTAAAACACTCATGCCCGAGAGAGAGAGAGAGAGAGAGAGAGAGAGAGAGAGCAGCCTGTGTTGTGTAAACTCATTCTAACCCTGCAGCCACTTTGTGTCATTCTGTTCCATTCATTTGAATGAACGCCATTGAACGCCATTGCTGGTAGATGTGTAGGATTGTTTTGAGGTATGATGTTCGGATTTTCCCACGTTCTGACCAGAAGCAGCCACGAGTATCATTTACTGCTAAACACCCTGGAATCTGTTCTTTAAATGGGTCAGATTCTGCAGTTACATTAATGTGATCTGTTTAAACGAGGCTAAGTGATGAGGCTGTGCAGACGAAGTCTTCGAAACAATACACTACAACTGGTGGCGCATGAATTCATGAAGTGCAGACACACCCCGTCATGTCTCGAACCCTTCTTCTGCCTGCGCAGACGTGGGTTTGACTTGGCCGGCACTATGTGACACCCGATATGGCAGCATTTGACTAATTGATGCCACCTTGTCAACCCTAATTACTGTGACTGCTGCAATGAGAATGAAGCTAATTAACAGACTAACGATGTTTGCCACTTCAAACCGACCTTAGATGTTTAGGAGATGGTGCAGGTCTGCCAATGCATCTGCTGCTGTGTGCGCGTGTGTTGTCCTTGCACCCTTGTTTATTGACATTGATGCATTTAAAAATGACTTTTCTTTTCTGTGGGTCTTGAGTTTTCTACACCCTTCTTTTAGTCTTCTGTCACATTTGTGTCAGAACTGGTTAGGATGGAGACGAGAGGTGACGCTCCTCTGGTGTCATAAGGTGGAGAAGCAGGTGAGCTCTCCAACTGTAAACGCAGTTGTCAGGAGCTCTCTGTGTTTTTCCTCAGTCGTCACTTCAAAGATGTTTTGAGTTTTGACACGTTTGGAACAATTTTTTCCTCCGCAAACTGAACTGCTGTAATTATCAGTGTGTGGAAACAAGTGTGATGAAGCAGCATGGGTTCGAGTGTGTGTGTGTGTGTGTGTGTGTGTGTGTGTGTGTGTGTGTGTGTGTGTGTGTGTGTGTGTGTGTGTGTGTGTGTGTGTGTCGAATAGATTTTTATCACACATCTGATCATCTGCTATAATCTTTCCCTCCGCTGCTGGTTTGTTAATATTCGTCATCCGTTTTCTAGGTCAGATGACGAGTTGTGTGTTCATGAGGAAATTATAATCTCTTTGATATGCTGCTCTTACTTCCCAACAGAACCACTGTAAGCACCTTTATGATCCTTATTTTGAGAAACATCCTAAAATTTGAAGTCTAACTGTGTGAACATGCCACTCAGAACCCCCTAGAATCTGATGTAGTGAAGCAGAACGTTTAATATTAAAAAACATTGGATGAGATTTTATTTGTTTAATTTTATTTGTTGGTCATAAAAATCTGTTACAGCAGACTGGAGTGGGTCTGTGACATCAGCTGAACAGAAATGTTGTTTTTGGTTTATTTGAAATAATCACACACATATGAATCGTGCACAATAAGAGCAGAAATATGTCTTGGTACATTTTGACTATTGACTGATTTTTGTTTTGGTTTGTTTCTCCTCAGATTCGGGTGGATGGCATACCTCCTCCGTCTGAGAACGCCCTGCTGTACGAGACCGTCACAGTCGTAGAGGGAAGCCAGATTCTGCGCGACATGGTGTTTAGTCCAGATTATCAATACATATACCTGCTGAGTGAGAAACAGGTGAGATTCATTCGAGAACTACTGATTTAATTTAACTGGTACCAGCGTAAGACAGAAACGTCTCACAAGTTTGTCAAATTTCAAACGCTTGCACCACAAAGCAGGAGGAACGAGTATAGACACATTTGTTAGGAGGGAGTGGGCGGCACCATGGGCTGTCTCCATACCGCTTTTGTTTTAAGACCCCAAACAGAATCCCAGATATGATATTTTAACATCTGCTTCAACTCCAACTGCCCTCATAAGACATACAGAGCAGAGCGGAATAACAGCCTTCCCATAATGTCATCTTATACAGCTGAAGGAACGGAGGGCATGGAAGTTCCTCTGCTGAACAGATGCAGAGACTCTGTCTCATACAGTACAGCTGTAGATTGAATAGCTTTCTTTCTCCATGTTCCTCCCTCTCGACGCTCGTTTCTTTGTCTTGTAGAGACGAGCAGAAATTTGTTGCTTTGTGCATTTTGTCAAAGGTCTCATTTTTGTATGTTTCCTTAAGGTTCAGTTCAAGTGACGCACTAAAACATGAGCAAAGCCTTAATCCTGTAGCACACAGATAATTTAAAATCCTTATCAGAGTGATTCAGACAATAAAGGTGCTAAACGTTGTGATTTGTGCTCTGGGCTTTGTGGGGACAGGAATGAGACAAGCTCATTTCCAGAGTCCTCAGAGAGATGAGCTCTCTCCCCCACAAACGAGGTTCCACGTTTGCACCCAGAACCGAAAGAGAAGTTCGAGTTAGAGAAGCAGACGGCTCTGAACCGATCTATTGATCTGTGTTGTTGCTGATTAAAGCTTTTCTTCATGAAGGGATCATAAGTGAATAGATTCAGCATATTCTTCCAAAACCAGCAGCCAAAGAGCTGAGCTGAGGTCGACTGAGCGGTCCTGACTCAACTCAGAATTATTGCCTCGTGTCCTGTGGTGTCAGAGGTTGCGATTTATGCAGGAAAACGTTGATATCAGCTGAAAAATACAATTATATTGGTATTCATTTCCTTATAAGCACAAGCCTGTCGATACTGCATTAATTTTTCATGTTATTGCACAAGCCCTATAAAGCTTCTTGTGTTTGTGAGTGAGTGGAAAAATAGAGAGAAATCTTACCCACCACGTCACTTTTTTTTGTTTTTTGTTTTTTTTTACTAAAATCACTTAGATGTGCTTCAAAAACTAAACAGTCATCATTAAAATATGATGCTTTCAAATGATTTTAGTTAAAGTTCTTCCCGTGAGGACTTTGAGGCAGTGTGAAGCCAGGTGTAAACAGAGCTAAAATAAACCCCAACTTAAAAACACTTCTGTGGCCCTAGATGCACTTACTGTAACATTCGTCTGTTGCTGTCTGATACACACAGATATAAGAACTGTTAGCAGCATCATCACTGACTGACACATTTCTCTGCCAATCAGAGTCACTGTAAGGTCTCTGTAAATGCTCGACGGCCTGCACGCTTCATGAAGTGAAGTCATGTCGCTCACGCTAACCGCTACAGTCGCTGCATTTGAATGTTTTATGCAGCAGGTGCACAGACAGGTGAGAGAGTGTTTGCTGAGGGCTCGCTGCCACTCTGAGCCCTCAGATGCGAGTCGGTGAAACGGTCTGTGAATGCCAAGTTTTCAGAGTGGCGTCGTCGTTTACCATCATTTCTGTAATTCAGACGTTTCTTTAGAGAGAGAGAGAGAAAGAGGTAAAGTCTTTCATTTAACTAGTGTTGTGCTCATCCATCAAGAACTAAGAGTTCAAACTGCTGCGTTTGCGGTGCGCACACATCATTTTCATGATTGTGATTATACAGTAACTGTGTTACCTGCTGGCAAAATGATGAAAATATTGTTAAAGCAGTCCATACGGGCCATTTGACTTTTAACTCTATACAATTATTGAATGCATTTATGTGTAGCTCTGTGACAGAATGAATTAACAGACTAAACAGATGACGTGACTTGCTGACGCAACACAAACACACAGACTTCCACACCAGCAGCTACTCTGCACTTAAAAGGCTGAGCTCTGTCTCTTTTGGGTGGTGCCTCTTGTTTTGCTCACTCTAAACTCTCAGTCTAATCTTGCCGTTGAAGTGAGGTGATTACATCTCTGTGGCAGGAGCACTTTTAGAACTTTGAGTTTGGCTTATTCTGAGCTGTAAGTCGATCAATCAGCAGGCCTGTGACAGCCCACACTAACTTTAATACATTAAAGCAAAAAGAGCAGTTTGTGGATCAATGTTATTTTTGTCTCAGTCCGCCCGCTCTCCCAGTCTCCTGATAATCATTTATATAAGCGCCTGTTTTTTTGGGGCAGGGACGAGCATTTTTGTTTGTTTTTTTTTTACGTGCCATCCCTTTAAGCAACAACATTTCTCTCATTCCCCACATCTGCAGTGATTATAATGTTACTTTCCCCTGGACGTCTGGCTTTATGAGTCTCTCCTGTACTGTTGTGTGATATTTTCTTGCTTCTGCATGAGTTCGCTGGTACTGTAGCGTTTGGTGCATATGGATGTGTTTTCCGGTCTGCGTGCTTCTGTAAGGAAAATCCGGATTGTTTGAAAGTGTTTACAAACACAGCTGAATTGTTTGCTGCTGAATCCTGGATGTGCAGTTCAGATGGATGACGGAAAGTTTGAATGCAGGCATGTGTTGAGATGAACTCTTGTCATGTGACTCTCAGACGCCAATGGGAGAGTTGTTTTGACAGCACTTTTCAAGCACATCATCCTATAATTGGCTTAAGTGTTGTCTATACACATGAATCTGGAACCAAATAATGTATTTAAACAATAGATAAAAGGGTACTTCCCCTTCAAGAAGAGCATTCATTTTAAAGGGATAGTTCACCCAAAAATGGGTAAAAAGGTTCATTTTGTCATTCTGAACCTGTGAGTTTTTTCTTCTGTGGAACACAAGACATTTTTGAAGTGCATTGGTAACCAATATCTCTTGTGTTCCACATAAGAGAAAAGGTCATACAGGTTTGGAATGACATGAGGGCGAGTAAATGACAGAAGAACTTTTTCACCCATTTTTGAGTGAACTATCCCTTTAATCAGTAATTCATCGATTCAAAACATCATCATGTTAGAGAGGCTGTTTGTGTGTGATTTTATTAGCGTGACATGAGTTTATTGAATCTGTTACAGGTGAGTCGTCTGTCGGTGGAGAGCTGTTCTCAGTACAGCTCCTGCAGGACGTGTCTGGGCTCTGGGGATCCTCACTGCGGCTGGTGTGTGCTGCATAACAAGTGAGTCCATAGAAGATTCCAGATTCTTCTTCACTGTGTTTTTAAATTGAGGAACGGAAAGACTTTTTGTGTGTGAAGCTCATTCATGTCAACACTGTTTATATTATATAGTATATAGAAATATTATATATGATATAGTTTCTATACAGTATATCTTATTATATTATGTATAATTCAAAGGTCATTAACAAACAAATCTTAACCAATCAGTAGCTCATATTAGTAGAACGCTGCATCGCTGGTGGCTGCTGTTTCAACTGCCTCACGCAGGAGTTGGCAGGTGACAGCCTTCCCCGCATGTTTGCTTCTTGTTTCTTTCCTCTGGTTGATCCCAGACAGCAGCTGGTCATTGGGGCTGGTGACGGCCGTCAGGAGAAACAGGAAGTGTCTGGCTATTGCTGGCATACCGCCACCCCACGCTGCCTCTCGCCTGTCATCAGAACGCTGGGCTATCTCCCGTAATAGATGAGCTTTAGAAGAAATCCAGTTGGAGTGTAGAGAGTGGAGAATGTTTAGCCGGGCTGGGAAGGAAGAACGTGATGGCAGAACACGCGTCTTAATTTATAGAGTGTTTGCTGGAAAGAGATGGGAAGGTTTTGACTTATGTGTGGACACAGGGGGAGGTGTCCGTTGGGTCTTGGGATACAGATTGTCGTTTGGGCCGGGGAACTTTGACGGAAATCAAAAACACAGATTTGTCTTTTCATCTGCACAGTCTGTACAGTGTCATTAAGTGAGAGGGACTGCACGGCTCTGGTTTCCTGTGCTATACACAGATTGATCCCAGAGGCAGCAGTCGTAGCGTTTTCGACCATTTGACAGTGGTGTATAGACACAGATAAAGTTATCCAGAGGTGAACTATAAATCAGCCTTGTTCTGCTTCCTGTACAGCTGTAGAGAGCATTGTAAAGTTTTATAAGTCAACAAAACCTCCAGTCTGATGTATATCGCTATACCTTCAGTAAGTTACAGATCTTTAATTAAGGTGTAAATCAGGGAATGTAGTAATTAGAATGAGCCTTTTCTGCACATGTCAGAAAATGACATTTGTTTGCATATTAATAGCACATGACCAGACCTTACATGACCTGGAAATGGTGCAATTAGCAGCAGATCAGAAAAAGCAACAGTTTTAATGGCCACAGCGTTCACCGCCTGCCAACCTTTTTCCAGAAGTGTGTGACCTTTGACCTTACCCATGTCACAGGCTTGTCACCTGGTCTGGGCTATTTTTATCTAGGCTCAGATGACAGATGGGTGGTGAAAAGTACGATGATCAGGGAGAGAGAAAGTGTGTTGATGCATCCATCAGCGCACCGCGGTCGGGTCACATGTCGTCTCGCTCGGACTGATGTGACTCACTGTGGAGTTGCTATGACAGTGAAAAGACGACCTTGAGACTAACTGGCACACAAGTGTCTTTCTGTTGTATTAAATAAAGCTTTAGAGTATTTGAGTCTATTAGCTCAGGTTTCATATTACTGTGTTTAACTCACAGAGTTTAGCAATACAAAAAGTGACCTTTTATGAGTTCAATTTGAACATAATAAAGTAAAATAGTGCCGGATAACTCGAGACTGGCTTGTGCGCTGTTGCAGCAGAATTAGCAGCTCGTCTGAATGAGTGAACAATAACGAGTGAACTGTGCAAAATAATTGAGAATCTTTGAAATCTGAAATGCAACTTGATAATGTTTTAGTTTAAGTGCTGTGTTGATTATGAGCTTTGTGACTCTGCTTTAAATAAACAGTTTCACATGCAGTTACTGTGGCTTTTTAGAGTAATTGGAATTGCACGGATGCTAATCTTTTTGCTAATGTTCAGTAAAGTTCATCAAGTGGTGCTTATCAGTGCTAAATGAGCCGCTCATGTCTTACAGGCAGGTGAAAGAATATTCAGTGTGCTGCTTTCATATTTCAGTATGTATTCAGTGTGCTGCTTTCATATTTCAGTATGTATTCAGTGTGCTGCTTTCATATTTCAGTATGTATGCAGTGTGCTGCTTTCATATTTCAGTATGTATGCAGTGTGCTGCTTTCATATTTCAGTATGTATTCAGTGTGCTGCTTTCATATTTCAGTATGTATTCAGTGTGCTGCTTTCATATTTCAGTATGTAATTCAGTGTGCTGCTTTCATATTTCAGTATGTATTCAGTGTGCTGCTTTCATATTTCAGTATGTATTCAGTGTGCTGTTTTCATATTTCAGTATTCAGTGTGCTGCTTTCATATTTCAGTATGTATTCAGTATGCTGTTTTCATATTTCAGTATGTATTGTTAAAAAACACAAATGCATCCAATGCTAAAATGTTCATACATTTCATGCCATGTGTACTTAAATGCATGATGCATTCCTTGGAGAAACAACTTCATTTCAAGGTGATAAAAGTACATTCTGATTACCTCACTCAGTAGTTTCCAGTTACAGTATTATCCGTTTGGTATTCTGGTGAGAAGAATTAAACTGGATATAGTGTAAGTACAGACGGATGAGTTTAAACAGGCAGTTTCACAGCTTTGTGTTTTATAGAAGAACTCTAGCAATCCCACAATGCATTGCTTATCGTGTACTTGCATGTGTGTGTGCTGAGCAACAGTCATGCATGTTTTTGGCATGTTCACTGGAGAGGTGTCTTTATGCTTGTTAGGTGAATATTCTTACACTCAGGGTTGGAGATTTGAGGAAAGTACTGGTGGCAGAGAAAGCACAGCTTACATTTTTATCAGAAAATGTAAAAATTAATTATGCACTATATTATTGTTGCTAAGAAATTTACAAAGGAAAAGGTAATTTTACGAGGAAAACAACTTTTATCATTTTTTTATTGTCTGTCTCCTGTTTTTAAAATTACGCCTGTCCTTCCCATCCTAACATAATTATCTTTTTAATTACTAGCGTAAATGCTCCGTCTTTTCTTTGTTTTTTTCTAGCTTCACAAATTGAGAGGTCTGCAGATCTGTTATCTGTTATCAGCACACTAATGCAGAATATTGATGGTTTTGTTCAGTGGTTATTATGTGTCTTTGTTGACAAGACAGTACAATTCTCAATAATAATAGTAAAAATAATAATATTTGGACATTCACATGTCTCAGTTACTCCAGTTGTGATGACACTGTTCTCCGTTCTTGTGTTTTGATATTAAAGCTGTTCACAAACTGTGTCAGGCAGATGCTCGGCTTATATTTCAGCCTGATATTTCTCAAACCTGAGAGTGAAATTCCTGCCCTGTTGTGTACAGTGAAGACCTGCCATCTGATTTAATTAGGAGTGTCAGTGCTTCTGGCAGTCGACGTGCCGGTGAAATGACATCGATGAGGGTTCAGTGTGGGGCCAAGCAGCGGTATGTAGTGTGTAGCCCGGTTTCATAAAACACACACCCGTAACCCCGTATTACCCCGTATTACCCTGTAGTTTTTGAGTCTTTCAGTGCATTTTTGTTTGTCAGTGCCTCGTTTCCTCAGGGAAGGGTGCTGAGCACGGTTGCCATGAGAGACCGCTTTTCACAAACAACTGCTGCCAAACACACACTTGTATTTTTGGCAAGGAAGGGGATGGGGGCATCTCTGACCTGTATCTCTTTCTACTTGTTTTTGTCTTGGCTGTGTGTTCAGTTGTCAGAAGGGTCTTTAGCCTCTAGCCATGGACATGACCAAGCCAAAGGGAGAGAACAAGAGCGAGTCTGAGTGGAAGAAACAGGTGGAGGGGGAAGAGGGCATCAGGAAAAAAACAACCAAAAACAAAGTGTACCTCTAAAAATGGTTTGTGTCCATGGCAACGAGGGGAAGCTGGAAGATGGATTTGCAGTGCAATGCAAATCAGCCCCATTTGCTGGAGGTTGTGTTGTTACTTCTCTGGTGGAGGGACTCTTTGTCCCTGTAAATTTTGTAGGACTGTGTTGGGTAAAGGACGATGGTTAAGAGCCTTAGTGGGGCTATTATTGTTGGTTAGTGGATACAGTTGGGCTATTCATGTTCCCTTATTTGATGTGCAACATCTGTCATTGATTCAGTCTGTTTGTTAGGCAGGGCGTAGTGTGCAGTTCTCTGTAGATGGTGTTAGCAGCTCCTGTGAGTGTCCCTCAGCGTTTAGTAGTGTTCTCTTCATGCTTCAGGGTTTTAATGGTTCCCCTTTCGCTGGTTGACCTCACTGACTGGAACAAGCATGCTAATGGTGACTTTGGTTATGCTAGTGAGTTGGATGCTTTTACCTGGTTAGCGCACACATTACCAAGATGGTTACTTGATGTGCGTTGTTATCCAGGAGATGAGAGCGTTTATTCACCTGCAGAACATTTTCTGTCAGATGTTAGAAGGACATTTAGCAGATTTTTTGTGACATTTATAATTTGGCATGTTTTCAACTCTGGCTGGTTTTGACAGATGTTTGTTTGACGTATTGAGCAGGAATTGACGTCACATCAATTTGTGTTTCTGAAGGTGAAAACCAAGTGGAAACATCCAGTAAAAGAAAAAAACGTTTAGTCTTGTGAGTCTTTGAGTTCTCTAACAACATTGAGACAGTGTAAAGGTCATGTAGCAGACAGACTAACTAAAAGACTAAAAGAGAGAAGGCAGTCGTTCTATCAATAGGTTTTCTCTCAGACAGGTGGACGGTTCCTTCATTGTTTCTCTGACTAATCAAAGTCAAAGAGACAATTGACCCAGACTCTCCGAGCACTTAGTCCTTTACCTGTATCAATTAATGCACACCATTGATTTTCTCAGGTCCATCTTTTACCCCTCACTTCATTTTAACAATCTGTACACTCGCGCTCACCTCAGAGCTCCACTGTCTCCGTTCTTCATTATGAAAGCGCTCTGGAGTTTTTCAAGGTCGTTATCCTTTCATTGCCCTACTTCATCATTTACACAAGCGTCAATGTGACCGTGAGTATTAAAGCTATATGACGTGTACTGGAGAAAGAGATGAAACCGTCCTGCAATTACTCTTACAGGAAGGACACCAAATATGTTGTCATAATAACGTTCTTGCAAATGGGATTAGTTGAGCTGGTTCTGTGAGTGTGGAGCTCTCAGCTGGAGAGACATGAGTCCCTTCAAACAAATATGTTGAGTAATAGGTCCTCAGCTACGTTCAGATGGAGAGACGGAGAGCAGAAGGGTTGTAGAGGACTGAATGAAGAGAGCAGAGGTTCAGGTGAAGAAATAATTCACCCAAAACATGACGGTTCAGTTAGTATTACCTCACCCTCAGGACGGTGACAGAAACGGTTACAGAATTCTCATTTTTGTCTCGGCTGTTTCTTAAATGCTCACTGGTGGGTTATGGGTTTGAGTTCTTTAAGAAAACGGCCACCATTGTACCCCTGAGTAAATGTACTGCAGATCAGACGTGCTTGTACGGAGTATTGTTTCACTGCTGTATGTTTCCTGTCACAGGCAATTTACAACCCTCGTTGACTTCCTGTCTCAGACTTAAAGAAAACATTCCCACTGTGTTCCAGCAGCAGCTCGTGGTGGTTCTGTTGTCCCAGTCTCTGGTTAGTACTGGTGTACCTGGTGAAGCGGCAGCATGTCATGAATCAATCAATCGTTCACCAGAACATTAGGAGAACTTTAATTGGACAAAATCTCATTCCACAAACGGAGGAAAGAGTGTAAAGAAAACACTATGCTGAACACCAGCAGGAGGTTCTTGAAGGTGCCTGTACTGAGAGATCTTGTCTTTCTCTGTCAGTTTAATTAAAACAAATCATTACTGCTGTGTGCATTGCTGGAGAATAATGGCTTCTCAGGTATGGACTGCACGTCCTCATTTACCAGACAGACGAGCGCGCTGCAGGTAAAAGCGCAGCGTTTTGCTGTCACTGATGGAAAATAATGCGACCGCAAACATTATGATAAATTAGGTGCGGCGCTTTTGGCAAATATTTATCTTTCCTGCATGTGTTCAATGTTGAGGTGTGAGGAGTTTGATGCAATCCAGTCGGCTGGATTTCGTGTGTTTTTAGAGGCGTGTTCTGTTTCTCCTCTGTGTGTGTTTTTCATTAGACTCTCTCTGGAGCAGCCTTAAATTAAACCACATTTCATTTACTGAAGCTTATTTCACATCATCAGCTTATACTGTACCGCTCACTGTTTCCATCTAACTGTAATCAACAATAGACACATTAGGAACCAAAGTCGCAAAATATGAATTCACTCTTGGCGGAGATAACAAGGAATATGTATTTTAATGCGGCGTGTCACACAAATGTAGTTAGCTGTCGTTATGACAGATGATGTAGTTCTGTCGAGGGTCGATCGTGAATAAAGTTTTGCGTGCACTAGCGGTTTTTGGTAAAAAAAAAATAAAACTTGTAAAAAAAAAAATAAAAATAAACTTGTTCGTAGTTTAATGAGTGTAACGGCACTTAAAACGTCTAATGAACAAGCCGGTTTTCTGAATGTCTTAAGAAAACAAAAGCCTTACTCCTGCTAGTGCTCGGTGGAACACAGATGAAAGAACACAAGTTAAGAATCAGGGCTGATGCAGCTTTTGTATCTGAGGGACGTTTGTAATTTCTATGTTTGTTTATTCAGCAATTTGTGAGGTAATCCGTGTCCTTTCCACTTGTCAGTTTATTCCTTCGCTTTTGTCATGATATGAGTCATTTTAATGTTGCAGTAATGTTATGAACTAAACCTCATTTTTGCATAATCAGGTTGGTAAATTCAAATAAAAGAAATTCATTTGATTATTTTCTTTTTTTTTTAAAATCATCTACTGTAAATAAAATGGTATAATAAAAACTTTGTGTCACAACTACCGGGTGACACATTTCTTTCACACGATTAGGTCATCATAGCCCTCAGCTCTGGTCTTAGCGTTGCCCTGTGGTAAAGTTCACATGTTGAGCTGTATCAGTGGAATGACAGGGTGTGTTGGGAGTGTGGATGTTGTTGAGGGAACTCCGGGTATTTGACATTCATCGGCTCGAGTGAACAGAGAAAAGCCTAATCTTGCTCACTGAAGCTTGAAAAAGATGGACTGCAGCTCTCCCCGAGCACCTCTTATCATCCGAGCCCTGCCAGCCGTGAGCTATTGTGAGGCCAGGATGTTTCTGTTTACTCATCCGTTTGTTTGTTTGTTTGTCTGCAGGTGCTCCAGAAAGGAAGCGTGCAAGAAGTGGGCGGAGCCTCTGCACTTCAGTTCTGAGCTGAAGCAGTGTGTTGATATCACAGTCACACCTAATAACATGTCTGTGACCTCGTCTTCTACACAGGTGAGCCAATTTAACATCCCACTCGAGAAACATAAAAATCACTGCGGCCCTGCGTCTTTATAATGCGTTTTATCACACGTCCACATCAGCAGCTTTTGCGAGAATCTTTTATCGTGCTTTGATTAAAAAATAAAATCTGCTGTGAGAATGAATAGAAGTCTCAAGAGGCTTGAAATGTTTTAAAACTGCAGTCAGATGTGTGGTGTAACAGAACACAAAAATTACAATGTTTTCACATGTTAATCACATGATTTTTCTAGCATGTCTCACGGGAAAACGTGTGTGTGGTGTGTGCGTGCATGCATGCATGTCTGCGTGTGGTGTGTGTGTGTTTCTTGGTGTGTCTGTATGTGTGTGTTCTCCAGCTGAGTGTGAAGGTGGCTAATGTCCCAAACCTCTCTGCTGGAGTCACGTGTGTGTTTGAAGAGCTAACAGAGAGTCCAGGTGAAGTGCTGGCCAAAGGACAAATTCTCTGTATGTCCCCATCACTGCGGGACGTTCCATCTGTTACCCAGGGTTACGGTAAGAGACGATAAAAGCATCGCAGTCATTTAAAGACAGCATGAAATGACATTTCAAATGCATTTATTTTTCCTTTGAGATATTTTTGCTTAATAATTTTCCCCACCCACGTGGCCCCGGTGATGTCAGCAAAATGAGTTTCAGAAGTAGAGGAATTTATTTAAATATTTTTTTATGTTTTAAAGACTTTTAATGTTTTAAAAATGCAGGATGAGATACCTGCATGTTGTATAAAATGAAAAACCTTTATCAATTTTCCATTGAGTGTTTTATAGACACGTCTAAATTTGACATGGGATTGTAAAAACCCCAAATAAACGATGATGAATCTCTCACAGCCTCGTTTTCATTCATTTGAATTAAAAAATGCTGTCTACCCTCAGTAAAGTTCAAACGGTGAGGAACTGTTCCTCAGCTACCTCATGTTAATCCTCTAGTGTTCCCTGCACAGACTGCATCGCTCTTCAAGTGTATCTCTCTCAGTTAACTGCTGGCTGTCAGCACTAATTAGTTCTTCAATCATCATAATGTCATATGGCTAATATTATACATAATTTAAGACAAGGACGAGCTCCTCCTGCTGAGTCTTGCTTCACCTTGTTTCCCTCTCAATCTGTGGATGTTTTATCCTGCCTGGACTTTAGACCTTTAGATTAACCATCATATTTAATTAGATGTGAACAAAACAGAGGCTGCGTTAAATCTGTTCAATATTTCATACTGTCTTAAGATCTTAAAACATGGCTAATTTGTTAGCTAGACTAGTTGTTGTTATCATGTATTTTTAGTGTTTCGTCGGCTGATTAAACAGACTTTATTTCTGTCACTCACGGCATCATTTTCATTAGAGGCAAATTAAATACCTCATCTGTTCTGAGTTCTGTGCAGAAACACATTTTAGTTGAACGTATTCAATGTTTTCTCGTCTTGTGCTGGTAAAACTCGTCTACATTACCGTTCCCGATGCTTTTAGGAGATACATTTTCCCATTTTATTTTCCTCTTTTTTGAGGTACTCTAAGAATACGACTTTTACCGATGGTAACTTGTAGACTCTGGAGGCCTGGCATTCCCATTAATAACAATTATTGCTTGTCCAAATGGAAATATTATGTCAATTATATTGAAGTGAGGCCCACAAGTATAATTTGATGGGCAGAGATGCAGTCATTATGGAACACAGAAGAGTTGCCGAGTTCCAAACGTAAGTGCATTCAGAAGTGGATAGATGGTCTGGCAATCAGATATATTAGAAAAATGAGCATTACTGAGTGTGGAGAGGAGCCCAGTCACAACTCTGCTGCATTACAACATCAGCCAGATGAGTTCAAACAGGCCTGATCGAGCTAACTTCATTTCTCTCGCATTTTCTCGCTCTTTCACTTCATTACAGAGTCTTTGGTTTCTCTTGCAGGCGATAAACGGCTGGTGAAGCTCTCTCTCAAGTCCACAGAGACGGGCCTCAAATTCATCTCCACCGATTTTATCTTCTACAACTGTAGCATCCTGCAGTCGTAAGTATGACAGTCAGAAATATGATTCTGACCCTCTCAGACAGACATTGATGTGGCTTCTTAAAATTCCTTCACAAACTCAGTTTAGCCACTTTGGATTCAGCACTTTTACTCCCATGCTGATGTCCTTGCTCCTAAAATGACAAACGCAGCTGCTGAAAGTATTAACGTTTGCCAAATTAATAGCGATTTTATTGAAGAAGAGTCAGTTCACAAAACCATGACAGAAAGTAGAGAGTTTTGTCTCAGTCTTGTCTTGTTTGAAGAGATCAGACTCAGAAGTCTGTGTTCGTTTCAGGATCCCTGTTGTTTATTTCCCTCAGTCACTCCCCCATTGAGCCGGGCACTTTCCATCACTTAACCCAGTCAGTGAACACAATCACACATTGTTAGCGCCTCTCCTGTTTTACAGACCAATTTCAGTGGCAATTTACATCGAAGCGGGAGGGAAATGTGAATTAGTTTATCAAAGGAAGATGGAAAACAAAGGAGAGAGGGACAAAATACAACGATAACTGGAGAAAGCCGCCATGTGATAAACAGTTTGCACCTCGGTGATATGCATGCAGGAGGGGTTATAGGAAATGTGATCGCCTTATTGGCTGACGGAATACACAGAGATTCGTCTGTCTCTCTCCCGTTTGTATGTTTGTGTGTGTGAAGGTACAAGGGCCCGTGCTGATGCATCAAGCCAGGCTCGGCAGTTGTCATAGCAACCCACGTCCAAGCGAGACCTGCTACCTTGCCAGCACAGCCTAGAACTTGTGCCAGATCTCCAGTTTTCACAAAAGCCCTGTGGGGATGTTTAACCCTGCAATTGTTTTCGCCTCTGGTAAAGCCAGTGGTCAGCACTCACCTGTCCATCTTTATTTCCCATAATTCTTTGCCCACTTTGGCCTGAAGACCCCCCCCTTCTACCCCCTCTTTCAACCTCATGCTCCCCAGTGGGATAATGGCCACCTGTGAAACAAGCACAGGAGATCTGAGGGGGAGACGCTGGTTCTTACTGTTTCTCTGTCGAGTTCCTCTGAGAGGTTATTGCTGTTTCTGTCAGACAACTGTAGTGCACTTAAGCTTACTTGTTATGAAACCGCTTATATAAGCCTCCGGAAGAATCTTTTATTCTGTTTCATCTTCTCATGCATCTGTTTATGGAGATTTCTATATATGAGTTACTTTTGACTCTGAATTTGGTCATTCATTAAACATTGACTTTTTTGTGTTTATTGCTCAACCTAGAGATCAGTGTAGCCTCAGATCCCCCGGAAGTGCTTCTCAAAGGACTGCTGTGTGCTCTCCTGACTTTATATTTTGAGTTGGGTGGGTTTTAAGAGGGAATAGTTGACGTGGAATCACAGGAATTCTGAGCTAGTTAGTTTTGATGAGAGGTTTTGAAGACGACCTTTTTTGGAGCACTCACAGATGAATCATTAAGACTAAGTCCAGTTACAAATATTTAATGAAGTTTACCTAGAAATGAAATCTGTCATTATATTCTTTCTCATGTTGTTCCAAACAAATGTAACTTATATGGAAAAGAGTGGCCAGGAAACAAGGAACAACAGAAGGGAGAGTTAATAATAAACACTTTTATTTTTTGGTGTACTGTTGCTTTAAGAAAGGTCCATTTAAAGTTTGATTTGATGTAGTTTGAGCCGGTGATGTTCAACTCACTTCATCGGTGTCACGTTTGGCCGTGCTGTTTCTCAGGCCATGCTCAAATTAAAGCTGAGTGAATTGATGTCTGTTTAACCCCTGACGCAGCATGTTGCATATTTCGGGAAAGACTGCCAGTATTTACAGCGCATTTCAGCAGCACTGGAGTGCTGTGGCCTCCTCCACCAGCTCTAGTTTGCATCTTTACCTTGCGGCGCATTCAAACGCACCCACGCCGCATGCCTACAGGCTGCAACATTAGGTTTGATGCCGCCCTCTAACTGAATTAAAATGGGAAAAGATTAATCTGAAAACAAGTCATTCATGCGGTGTAAAAACTGCATTAACTTGATTTAAATGACCCGTGATAATTCATACTGTGTTTCTGCAGGTGAATCTCATGAAATCACTTCACTTCAAAATAGTTTTCTTAGTTCTTTCTTTTGATTTTAAAGAAATAGAATCCTGTTTTT
>JAZGTI010009762.1:0-18439 GCA_036877585.1 Botia kubotai
TCGCTGGGTACGAGACTGTCAGTGTGTGTGGTTCAGTGTCTGAGGTTTATGTTGGTCTCAAGCCATAGGTGGAATAGAGATTATATAAGACTGACTGTTGTGTGTGTGACTTTGTTGTCCACAAGCGTCACACTCCAGCAGCGCACACAAGCACACTACTGACAACCGTTGATATAAGCTGTGATATACAGTAGATAGAGATACAGGAGATATTCAGGATGATACGAGTTGTTATTCTTCCGTAGGCTGAAACTCAAGATGAGAGTTTGGATCTTTTTCCTGATCTGCCTCGCTGGCAAGACCCTGGCAGCCCCCGTAAGTCAATCTGTTGGCTATAAGCTAATTATATCATTAAAACCTAAATATAACTCAATGCATTAAATAAGTTCATTAAATATGCAGCGATAATAAAACAAGCTTGTCATCTAAACCAATTTGCATTTTAATCCCATAATGCCTTGCGTTGTGGTGGCATGACTAGACCTTCATTAAAATTGAATTTGTGTGTCATCTTGCAGACTGAGGAGGAGCCAGTTGTTGAAGAGGTATGTTGTGTTTAATTTAGATGAATAAACAGTAAGATCTCCCTGCTGTCTTATTTAAGTATGCACTGCAGTTTTGAGAAGCCTCGTCAAGCCAGCTATTGGCCAAACATAGACAATTCACCCCCCCATAATGGGAACAGATGTGTTTTCGTACGCACATGTGCAGTTTCCTGTTAAACTCCCTAGGGGACTGAAATCCATAAAAGTTTTGAAAATACATCTGAAAGGAGCGTTTACAATTCAGCGCGTCCCCGCAGTGCACGCAGATGCCAGTTGTGTTGGACACAAAAGCAAAACTCTGCGGCGGTTCGCCAGTTATGTGGGTCATTTCATACCCATTATGATTCATTTGAAGTTCAGCCTCTCTTAAAAGACCAAAGCAGTGTTTTAAGAGCGGAGTTTGGTTATGCGGGCTATATTCACAATGCTTTTTCTTACAACTTAGGAGCTGGAAGTGGGAGCCAACCCAGTCCAGGTGGAGACAGGAGAATTTGATGAGGCCATTGAAGTCGTGGAGGATGTTATTGCTGAGAGTGAGTCGAAAAACATTTTCCCAACATAACCAGAGGGCTTCTGTTCCTCATTTAGTGTTTTCCATACTTCCCATTTCCAACGGGCTGCTGTTTCGAGGCTGTTTCACACAGCAAAAGTTTGAAATGTTAAAAAGATTTATTTTCCCCCAGAGATGTATCTGCTGCTTGCATCATGCAGTCTTTTTCCCCCGTGTTAGAATCGAGTTGTGATATTCGTGCGTAAACTATGCAGAATAACATGAAGTCGAGGGTAATGACAGACTTGATGTAAGTCAAAAGCAGACAGCTGTAATTATGGGTTCTGACAGACTATAGTTATGTAGGACTGGCTTCCGATACCAGTTGTCCGACCGCATGATGTGTCTGCCGCAAAATATAAAAAAATAAAGAAAAACTAAACTAAAAATAAACATGTTTCTATTCGAACATATTTAAAAAGGAATGGAAATGTATAAACTGGTTTGCGTGTTCCTCACAGACCCCTGCCTGAACCATCACTGCAAGAAAGGCAAAGTGTGTGAGGTCGATGACAGCAACGAGCCAATGTGTGTGTGCCAGGACCCTCTGACCTGCGCCGCCCCAGTGGGAGAGTTTGAGCATGTGTGTTTTGTTCCTTCATTTCACATTTATACGTCTTCACATGCACACCCAGCAAACAAGTTTAGGCTGAAACGATGTTTCCCTAATGCTTCCATTGAGTCACAAAAATGTAAAAAAAATGTTCTAGAAATTGCTTGGTTAAAGAAAGTTAGTCAAACATTTTTTTAAGTCTGTACCTTATTACAATGTTCCACTAACTACTTAAGAATAACGTTTTTGATATATATGATATATATGTCATTAAAAGCGTTCTACTCATATCACTGCAAAAATGTTTTGATAACTTTGAGAGAACTTTTGAAGAACATTAGCCAATGTTCTGAGAACGTTCCCTGTTAGCTGGGTACTGACAGCAATGGATGTACACCACGTGTGTGACATTTTACTGAACTAAAATATTTACATAAATCGTGACATTTAGGTCTGTGGCACTGACAACAAGACATACGAGTCCTCCTGCCACTTCTTTGCCACCAAATGCGCCCTGGAGGGAACCAAGAAGGGTCACAAGCTGCACCTGGACTACATCGGACCCTGCAAATGTGAGTCAGCACCATAAAGAAAGAATCCGTTCAAACGGACTGTCTAGAACGGTTGCCGCAGAGTATGTGTAACATTTAGAGCCGTCAGAGTCCCGCCTGTAAAAGTGAGTGAAGCTGAGGGGCTTGGCTTTGATTGATGGCTTGTAGCTCTGAGGCATCCCTGCTGCCCCTTCTCACAGACGGAGCACAGGGCAAGACTGAGCTTGCCAGTGCTGCTTCACAAAGCAGAATGAATCCCTCCTAAATCTGCCTCATCCACAGCTATGTGTGCTGTACGAGATCTGTCGGGACTAAAGGGCTCAGATGGAGAGCTCCTGCTGGGGCGTAGTCTTACTGACAGGCGGGGTGTCTCAGTCAGGGAGAAACGAAGAAAAATGTGTTTCTGGCATAAATGAATTAGTCCGTAACAGCAATGGCACTAATATTAGCCTGAGGGCTGTAATTTGGCCTCTTTTTCAACTCCCCGAGCGTACGCTACAGAGTTTCATCAAGCTAACTCCAGAATACATGAAGGGTACATGCAGAGGGGCATGCTAGCATGCTGTTTTTGTTTATGATTTATTTCAGATGTGTTGTTTTTAATGTTTGAATTTTGCCCCAGTCATTGCCCCCTGCTTGGACATCGAGCTGAACGAGTTTCCCCTGCGCATGAGGGACTGGCTGAAGAACGTTCTGGTGACCCTGTACGAGCGTGATGAGGACAACAACCTGCTCACAGAGAAGCAGAAGCTCAGAGTCAGTTCACTCATTCGCTCTTTACACACTAAGAAGCCCGTAAACGTGGACAGTATTTTCCATTGTTGTTTACATGATGTAATGTATGCATTTATAATGTATGCCATACACTGCCGTCAGGAAAAGATAAAGGCAGGGTAGGCGATTGTTTTGATGTCCAGAAACATTTTTGTCATGCTGGTTAAAAGTCTCTGGTCTAAATGTATTTATATAAATATATATCACAGTAATATATACAAATATACATCACAGAAGATATATATTTACATATACAGTCATCCAATCATTGCATTCAGTCCGAAGGTGTCTGAAGGCGAATCTTATGCTTTCAAAGCTAGCTTGCTATTGCTAGTCTCTCTGAAATGGTCTACTCTACCTTTAAATATTACCATTCTTTCAAAGAAGGAATTTTTGAGCTGACCGCGAAACAGTAAACATGAAGCCAAGAGCTGAATACGAGTTGGTTGAATCCAGATGGACTCACACTAGCAAACGTCTGTTTCTAGGTGAAGAAGATCTATGAGAATGAGAAGAGGCTGGAGGCTGGTGAGCACTCTCTGGACCTTCTGGCTCTGGACTTTGAGAAGAACTACAACATGTACATCTTCCCTGTGCACTGGCAGTTTGGCCAGCTTGACCAGCACCCCGTTGACGGGTATGTTCAGTTACTCCACTGTCTAATTTTTTGCTTATAGATTGTTAGCAGCTAGCAAACCCAGTGACTACCACTGTCAGCAACTTATTTGCCTTAAAGCTGCAATTAGTAACTTTTCTTACTAAACGAACAAATAAATGAACAAAAATCAGTAAAAAAAATCTAATTGAGATTAATTATTTATAATTTAAGATGCCGGGTCCGATTTTGCAAAAACATTTCAGTTTGACTTTCATCACGTTTGTAGACAGAAAGAATTTGTGTACTAAATCGTATGTGGATGCTGGAATGAAAAAGCAGCTTGTTTTTACAGCAGTTGTTTAGAATTTAAACTAGTCAACCATGTTAAAGGAAGTAACTCTATATAAAGAGACCTGCAATTTTATGTTTCAAACAGAGATGGCGGTAGAGAGGCAAACGTTATGGATTGCGGTTTAACACGTGTTTTTTGTTCTCTGTCCCACACAGCTTCCTGTCCCACACTGAACTGGCCCCTCTGCGTGCTCCTCTCATCCCAATGGAGCACTGCACCACCAGCTTCTTCGAGCAGTGCGATGCTGACCAGGATAAGTACATCGCTCTGGAGGAGTGGGCCAACTGCTTTGGAATCAAAGAGCGTGAGTTTATTTGTACTTAACAATGGCCATGACATCACTTTTGACATCATTTTTGACATCGCATTACATTTTAACAATAGCCCTGATTTATCGTATTTGCTAACTTTGATTTGTTTTCTGCTTTCAGAGGACGTCGACACAGACCTCATCATCTAAAGCACGTCTAATATTGACATTTTCTATTGCAATTGGGACGAGGTGCTAACCCTTAAGTTAAAATCAAAGCAAAGGTGCTAATCGCGATTTCTAACAACCTGCATATACCACTAAACATTCATAATGTTTATAGAACACATGCACAGTTCACATTGCCCAATTGTAGTCTGAAGTTAGCTGAAGTTGGCCATGCAGATGTTGAACAGGCTGTATTAAAGAGAGAACTTCAAATATGATGAGCTATGTATGTTGCTATGTATGTTTTGAAAATGGATCCACAAAGTAATTTTTGAAACCCAGAATGGGGGCTTGAGTCCGAACCAGAATCAGACAATTTAATGTACGTTTGGAAATGTACAAAAACAAAATAAAGTTTCCAAATAAATGTTCTTTCTGCTTGCTTTATAAACTTTTTTGTTTTGTTTGTTGCACTCCTTGGTGGTGGATTTACTCTTTTGATTTCTTTATTAGATCTGCGAAACGTCTTTAAATCAGAGCCCTGAACATCTACAGGTTGTTGTTTTTATGTGCGTACTGTACGTGTCAGAAAACAGGGCAGATGCTGAGTGTTGTAACATCTGAACAATAAAAAGGAAATATTATTTGAATTTCAAGAGGACACAATCTCGCAGGATGAGATTTCTTCCTTCCTCGTGCATGTTCGCATACATTTGCAGTATTTGCCACAATGTGAGCGCTATGCAACTCTTACAAAATAAAAGCTACTGAATTTTCCAAAAATCAATCTTTGCATGCATTTCTCAGTGGTTCTTTATCTTATACCCCCAGATATCAGATATACTGTCATGTTTTTCTCAGCAAGCGGCAAAACAAACCTGTAACAGAGCTGGGACAGAGACACTGTACTATATACAGTGATCTGATACACATGTGTTAGTATTTTCAGCAAGGGTGGAGTGGATGTTTATGTAATTTCCTTGCTTTAGCATTTAAAGATATATTTTGGGACCCTGTATTTAAAAGATTATTTTAAGACTAAGCCAGTGTGGCTGGTATTGAACCGTGTAGTGCCCATTGCACTGCATGAAAAAATGCTGAAAACTTTAAACAGTCAAACTGAAAGTGGCCATAAAAATCTGTTCATGAATTGGTTTTCAAATGACTTAAACTAAGTTTCTATTTTAGATTTTAGTGAAATGTATCTTAAGTTAACTAAAGAACCGTAGGGTGTAGTTATAACAGAGGACTGTTTGTCTGTACAACCGATTTTAAAGGTGAGAGAACTTTCCTGAACATTTGGGATAAAATCAGGACAATTATTTTAGTTTATTTGTTATATGTTATTCTTAATGTAGTGACGCATTTATTGTACTGTGCATGAATGCATTGCATTTAAAGTATTGCATACAAGTCTAAAACCTGAGATAATTCTTATTAACTATCCAAAATGCAGACCTACTACAGATAAAACTACTGTGAAAGAGATGCCACCAGTATGTCACATGTAATCCACAGAAAACAGTGGGGGAAAAAGTTATGGGTCTCAATGGGGATAGACAGTCATGGGAAAGCAGCTGCTGAGAGCTGAGGATTTACCCGGTCACCAGGCTCACCCTTCCAACCAGACACTGGAGTCAGGAATCTGGAACAATGGCAGCGCTCCAGTCAGAACACTGAGATCAGACCAGCCCCTTCTGCAAGGGGTGGGAGGGGTAAAAACACTCCTCTGCTCCTTTTTAACCCTAAGTAACAGAATGACGGTGAAAGAATGATTCCTAATGCGATTTTGTTTGTGATATTATAAGTTAACCTTTTTGCATTGGGTAGACACTTTTATACGAAATGAAAAGGCACGTGTATTATACATGTTACCAGTCTGAATGTTCCATGAGAGTTCTCATGATCTATTAGTGTTGCTAGTGTCATGTTCTTCCAGTTGGGCTACAGGAACACAACTTATGGTCTTAATGCCTGCAGGCCAGTCTAACTGTTTATGCTGATTTATTCTCTTGAATACAAATAGCGTCCAATCAGACGATGAAGCACATCTTTGAGTGTTCCATCATCTTAAGATGAAAGCATTCGGTTAAACACTCAGTTAATGAGAGCTGTGGAAAGTGTTTGGTGGGATTCCGTAGTCATCATGGATCGTTGGCATTTAGATTAATCCTTTATATAATTGCAAACAAATGATCTGTATCGCCTTCAACCGCCGATTGTTCATTATGTATGAGATGCGTGTCGCCCCCTAGTGGACAATAGACGTTCTTAATACATGTCCTGTCTACCGTGCCTTGCAATTCGCCATTTTTGTGATAATCAGCCCTCGTGTATTGTTTCATAACTATTGAAATCATAGCAAAGACTTTAAACATGTTGTTTAAACATGTGGCTCCTACAGGTCCGGCTTCGTACATTTTAGATCAAAATTAAAAGGCTCGATGTTTGTTTGTGTTAAAAGATGTGCACAATCATCACCCGGCAACTCAGTTTCGCAAACACAAATGCGCAAAACAAGACAGCAAGACAGCGCTGGTTGCTATTAACCGCTGCGCAATTGATATTCTTCCACATTGTTCACTACGTCCGCTCCGGCCTAGCAAACTTGCTTTCATCCTGTCAGCGTCCGTTTTCATTGGCTACTATTTTTCTTACCCTCGACATTTATTGGTTAATGTTCGAGGATTTTAGCGTTAGAAAGTGTTGATTGGCTGCGCAAAAACGTAGCGACATTGTGATTGGCTGTCGAGTTTTGCGTGCCCATACGGGTTGGTTTAGTAGCTGCTAGTGTAAAACCGGCAGTTCTCCGCACACGCTGCTGTTCTCAGTGTCTGAGCTCACAGGCGTTTCATTTCTAAATCAACCCTAAACGTACATTACTGATTCCCTCCTGGTAAGTGTCTGACATTTAACAGCTGTATTTTAAAAGCACGCGATTTTTTTTATTATTCTAAACGCGTTTTGTGCCGCTGGTGCCGTATTAGCTTATTGATTCTGTTAACTCGTGCGCAGCTAATAGCCATGTGCTTGACACGAAGCCTTTTGTTATATAGGGCTGTTAATTATTTCCCTTTCCTATTAGTGTGGTAGACGCTGTGTGTATTACACCTTTATTATGGGTCGTATGTGGTAAAATACGCCGTTAAAACGGTGGAATCCGTTTTTGTTGGTCGACGCGGCGAGGGTTAGCTTTAGCTCACCGTTAGCCGACGTTTCCGTCAGAGGAGTCCGTCTTTCCGTCATCTTTTGTAATGTGTTGCGTGCATTTCACACTGTATTTACATTTTAAATCTTAAAGGCGCATGCGTTAAAATATGGTGCGTTTATCTGTCGTGTGGTGTTTGTGTTTGATGCACATAACAGACTAATAAGCCAAGCTAATGCGACGAAGTGCTGGACACGTGCGTAATTCGGGAAATTTACTTCAGCATTTCGATTAAAATGTTAATTTGACTACATATTTGGTATTTAATCATGGCGTTTGCTTCGGCGTGATGACAAAGGAAGCGGGTTCGTGGTGGCAACGAGGCCATCGGAAACGAACGGGCCTAGTTGAGTCCATCTTGCAATACACCGATTTGATTAGAATACTTTATTAGTTTTTATTGACAAAGTCATGCTGTACACGACCAGCAGTCCGTCTGGAGGTTGAACCGCTGATCTCATAGGGTGTGACTTTAATTTTACAATAGAAATGGATTGCGGCCTCGTTGCGTCTTGACTGGCTTAACAAAGGGGCTTGTTTGTATCACGGAAGGGCCTGTCGTGGTTGAATGTTAACAAGCCGCCGTGTTTGTGTCGTTTTAGTTGAAACCAGTTGACCAAAGAAATGGTGATGGAGAAGCCAAGTGCCCAGCTTGTCGGGCGAGAGTTTGTCCGACAGTATTACACCCTGCTGAACCAGGCTCCCGACTACCTGCACAGGTGAGACCCAACCGCCTTTACGTTCACCTGAGACCGCTGGATAACAGCGTCTGTTTTACATGACTAAAGTTGTGGATGGTAATAATTACCGTGTGAACCAGCAGATTCATGTTACACAGAAAATACATGTTTGTATGGTTGTTTATTTAAATGCACTGTAGTGTATATACAGTACACTCAGTTGTAGTAGTGTACGCTTAAGATGGATGTTGAAATAACTGAAATGCACATCGGATTCTTTCTCAGGTTTTATGGCAAGAACTCCTCTTACGTTCATGGCGGTCTGGACAGTAGTGGCAAACTAGCTGAAGCAGTCTTCGGCCAATCTGTGAGTCTTTCAGTGTCTGTTCTTCTTTCCTGTGACATTTAAAACAATCAGCACTGACTCTGTTGTCATGGTTTTTAACTAGGAAATCCATAAGAAGGTCATGGCCCTGAGCTTTCGGGATTGCCACACTAAGATCAGGCACGTGGACGCCCATGCCACCCTGAATGAAGGCGTGGTGGTGCAGGTCATGGGCGAGCTGTCCAACAACATGCAGCCCATGAGGAAGTTCATGCAGACGTTTGTTCTGGCGCCTGAGGTATGAACATTTCTTCAGTGTTATTAGATATTAATTACAATTCCAGCGAGACACATCATTCGTCACTTGTTCTATTTATGCGGTTATGCATATTTGCAGCTTTTGTGTGCTCATGCAGTTCTGCAGTTGTTTTAATACAGCTGCTAAATGATTTAAACTGCTAATGTCACTTTCTAGACAGTCTTTCACATTGTAGTGCATTTGGCATGTTTTAAGCCTGTAAATGGCATATTTAGGCTGTTAATGTTTTAGTTTTTTGTTGCAGCAGTTCTTATGAGCGAGTCTTTGGGACCATTGACCGGTTATATTCTGCAAATTAATTAATCAATCCAGTTGACAGATTGTCCTATATCATTCATTAGCACTTGGTCTTAGTTAAAATGATGGGTAAAAATCCTCTAATTCCATATTGGTCACCTTTGATCTATAACATTGGTCAGTGTTGGATGGATTTTTTTTAGAATAGATATTTTGGCATTTTAGGGGCGCATCTGCCTACTTCAATCTTCAGTGTTGGATTAATGTAGTTTCGTTAAGAGCAGCTCTAAAATGCAGTTGTTTTTTTGGCAAAATAAGTCATTTCCCTAAAGTCCCTGCAGCAATTTGAACCTCAGAGAGAATTAACTTGGGTTTCAGGTTTTTGGGGATTTTTCCAGTTAAATGATCTTATGGCCCGGCCTGTCTACATTTATGTTTTGCTGTGTCATCTTTTTAGGGCACTGTTGCAAATAAGTTCTACGTACACAATGATATTTTCCGATACCAGGACGAAGTATTCGGTGACTCTGACTCAGAACCGCCCGAGGGTAAGTAGCTGATGTTTTCAGAGAGTAATCTGTCTGACGGTGAGCAGATGGCTTCATTCTGTTCCTGTGTTGACAGAATCTGAGGAGGACGTGGAGGAGCTGGAGCGAGTCCATTCACCTGAGGTGGTCCAGGAGGAGCCCGCCGGTTATTATCAACAGCCACCCTGGTAACGATCTTTTAGTTCATTTAATGCAGAGTAACAGCAGTTTTCACATTAGTCTTAATTTACATGCTTAAATGAGGACATTTATTTTTAAATTTTCTTAAAACTGGTGTTTGCTCTGCACAATGATTTGCTGCTTTTATAAGCGAGAATGTGTAGTTTAATGTTATGTGGGGGCTTCTACAGCGTGGAGCCCGAGGGGCCGCAGGAGGAGGTGCCCGTTACCCCAGAGCCCCAGCCTGAACCAGAAGAGGAGGTGGAGTCTGAGCCAGCAGCTGTAGAGTCGAAACAGGAGCCTGTCAGTCAGCCTGAGGCTCACGCTGAGGAAAAGACTACGAGATCTCCTCCTTCACCCACGCCTGCTGACACCGCACCCACCCTGCCAGAGGACAGCCGGGTAACCACACTCATTACTCGCTCTGTGCTGCAGACTTCAGCTCTGACCCAAAGCAAACACATCTGCCTGTAATACAAGCAATCTTAAAGACTTTGATTAGCTTGTTCAGATGTGTTTGGCTAGGGATGGAGCTGAATTCAAACCCTGGAAGACCACTGCGGAGTTAACTAGCCCTGTTTAACTGGGCTCCATGTCAACAAACTTGGTTAAACGGGCATGACAAACCAGTTAAGTGAGATTAATGTAACTGCTTTCCCTCATTGATAGCCATCCTCATGGGCTTCAGTCACAAGCAAAAATCTCCCACCTGGAGGAGTGGTACCTGCCACAGGAGTCCCTCCACATGTTGTCAGAGTCCCATCAGCTCAGGTAGACATGCATCAGCTGTCTCCATCTGGAGAATGTCTTAATGTCTAATTACAATTTATTTCCTATTTTCGTTGTGTGCAGAGCTGTACAATGACAAAGGCTTTCTGTAATGATAAAATATTGGTTTTCCCTAATATAGTTTATGTTCAATTGTGTAATGATGTGACTACAGTAACTTAATTTTAATCAAGTTATTTTAACTTAATTTTAATCTTGACTGCCGTTAAGTTGCTGTAACGTATAAATATTTGATCTTTTTTTTTTTTACAGTGTAGACAGTTAAGCTTTTGACTGTTTACACTTATGAATATTGCGAGACATGTAACTGTTGAATGTTGTCTAGGATGTTGTGTAATAGTTGCTTAATGCACAGCTGTGCTATAAGTGATAAAGTGATTGTCCATCATTCATAGCAGCGTGTTGAGGTGAAATCAGAAACACAGACCACAGCACAGAGACCCCAGAGAGACCAGAGACCCCGCGACCAAAGACCAGGACCTTCTCCAGCCCACAGAACGCAGAGGCCAGGAGGTGATCGCAGTTTCTGCTAATCTTATGAGTTGCACAGAGCTTCAGTGTTAAATTGCAGTGACTTGTAACGCAGTGAGCTTTTGTAATTGCCTGTATTTTTCCATACGTGCTTCATTAGCTGATTTTGCAACTTCTGTAACTTCAAAACTTGCTTTATAGTCTGGTGTTACTGCTTAAGGCTTCAGCGCAGTTTAATGAACGTCCTGTCTGCGTTTAAATAGCATCTCGCCGCCACAAAATTAAAAGTTAAATTAAAATCACAAATCATGGCTGGTCCACCAGCACGGACATGCATCATATGCAGATTGCAGTGTCATTGGTCTAATGCATGATCTCTGGTTAGCAGTGCGGGAGGGAGAGAGCGGCGAGTCAGAGGTGAGAAGAGCAGTTCGGTATCCTGATAGCCACCAGCTCTTCGTGGGTAACGTACCCCATGATGTGGACAAGACCGAGCTCAAAGAATTCTTTGAACGTGAGTTTTATATTTGAAACTTTAAATATTTAAAGATGTTTTTTTGTTGTTGTTTACACTTACCTGCTTAATTCGTTTTACACAGAATATGGCACAGTCCTGGAGCTGAGAATCAACAGCGGCGGCAAGCTGCCGAACTTTGGATTCGTGGTGTTTGATGATTCTGAGCCCGTGCAGAAGATCCTCAGCAACCGGGTATGTTCAGCCTTTCTAGGTTGCCTCATGCGCTTCTCTTGTTCTAACTAATGCAAAATCATCAGAATGACCTTTTCAAAACGCGCTCTTCACGTTATAGCCCATTAAACTGAGAGGAGACGTTCGGCTGAACGTGGAGGAAAAGAAGACCCGCTCAGCCCGTGAAGGTGACCGCCGAGACATCCGCCCCAGAGGCCCGGGCGGACCACGAGACAGGGTGGGCGGTTCAAGGGGACCACCCACCCGTGGAGGCATGGCTCAGAAACCTAGTTTTGGTGCCGGTCGCGGCACAGGATCCAACGAGCCCCGCTACGCAGGGCCGCGTCAGTGAGGCAGCTCCCACGTCATTCACTGCTGATGCAAGTCACCCTGGTTAACACCGATGGCTTTCCGTATTATTCCCTGTCTCCATCCCCGCTCCAGGACCCAAGGAGTGTGAATTCTTTATCTGGACTCTTCCTTTATTTTTGAGTTTGAACTTTTGAATTTGTTGTAGAAAAACAAAACTACTTGAATTGGGGAAGGAGAAAGCTGGCGTTTGGTTTTAGCGTTCTCTCCCTGTTTCTTAAAGGAACGTGTTTTTACTGCTTGGGCAATCCTGTGTATTGCTAGCACCCGCTTTCAGGTCAAGTGCAAGTATGATTTTATTTGGAATTGTTGCCAAATTAAATCATGGTTGTGTGTGAGTGACTGTCTAGCATGTAAAGAATCCTGTTTGCCTTCTACTGTTGCACTTCATCAAGAATGACAACATTTTAACAACTCCACTGTTGAGAGAACAAAATAAACTCTATGTACTATTTTGAAGCATGGGTGTGTCTTGTCTGGGGGGACAGGTTTGCAGGGGCTCCCATGGTCACAGAAAACGTAAACGTATCGGGGAATTTAAGTCCACGTAAAAGTTGCAGCTGACCAGTGTTCAAATGTAATGTAACAAATTAGTGGGTGGGGTGTTTATTCTGCTGGGAATTAAATTGTTCTATAAATTGGTGTTTCAAGTGCACAGTTGTTGAAGGGAAGTGGTTAAGGGCACAGGCTCCGCCCAAACCGTCAGGCTGACATCAGAGGAAGTCTGCTGTTCCAGAGAGGAAGTACATTTTCAGATTTTTATTAAAGATTACTAGGGTGCATGAATTGAAACGTGCACTTTAAAATCATTTCTAGTAAACGTTGCAGTGTTCTATAAAAATAATGGTGTTTTGTTTTCAGGCTAGTTTTAAATGCTAAAACGTTTGGCCAAAAATTGTTCTTTGTTAAAGCGGCTTTTAATTTTGAAACGCGCCAGTGATCACGAATGACTAATGTCATGAAAATAAATTGATCTGAAGGTGCAGGAATCCTGCGTCTGAGCTGGCTCGCAGGACTGGCTCAATCTTTTTTCCATTACTGTCTTGGTCATAACAGCCAAGTCAATTTTGCCCCTATAGATGTCTATCAGCCAGCTGCCAAAATGATGAGATTCTGCAATATTGTGCTGCCACTCTCGACAAATATCAATACATTATATTGGCCCTGTGGTGTTTTTCACAGACACTATATCCTGAGGTGTGCGGTGGCCAATCGGCTTTCCATCTTCGTGGCGCGATTGCGTTACTGATGCATCATGCGAATATTGACCCGAATTATAAATTCATGCGCTTGCCCCAGACTGAAGATTTACAAGTGTAGAAACTGGATTAACGGTGAGTGTGATGGAGGAGGGTTGACCAGCAGGTGTCCCGGCATTTGTATTCATGGAGGGAGAAGTACTGCACGCAGCTTCTCTCCATGGCTTTCCTATACGAAGACCACAAACAACGAAGTCCTCAAACAGCTGGCTACAACACACCAAGCAATGCCCTCCCCAAACCCAGCTGGACCCCCACCAATTCTTGGCAACACAACAGTCGCCGACCTAGCTATTTAAAAATCTTACCACACTTTTATTCTTTGCATGTTTACCCCATTTGTGAGTCAAAATAGGACAATCTCAGGAGCATTTTGTCAATTTGCTAATAAAGCGCAATACATGCCTCTGCTTATGAGCAAAGACTGGAAATATTCATTTGTCATACAGAGGAAAAAAAGCCCGTCAAAGCCTCCGCTTGTTTCACTGGCTTCAGGCCCTGAGGTGGTTTTCAATGTCGGCTGTAATGTAATTCTAGTCTCAGTGTGGTAATGCACAGTGTGTTTGGGGGTGGGTAAACTGGGGATGGGGGATGGGTGTTTCCCTACTCAAGTAAGGGAATTGACGAAGCCATTTTGGATATACATCTATATGTGTATTTAAGTGCAGCAAACATATGGGAAAGTTTTGCAAAATGTGGCTTCCACTGCTTAAATCCCATTTATTTGAAAACTGGTTGGGATTCATAAGCCACAAAACAAACAAATGAATGGTTTAAGGTAAGCATTTTTAAAAAGGATGTCAATATTAAACTTTGACTTTTACATCTTTAAAATGGAAATAAGTATCGTCTTTTCGTTTCAACATTTTTGGCTTTTGAGTACCGCGCTGTTAAAAAAACGTAAAAATGTATTAACGACTATTTTGGGAAAATACTGAAAATATCCATAAACACAATTAAAATCATACCGAAAGTAAAAGTAACATTGAGAGCTAAAATTAGTTATACACGACTAATACATAAGTAACTATAGTATCTATAATAGTAACTACACACACACACACACACACAAAGTTTATAGAAACAGAATCGCTAAATAAATAGAACCGTACACAAGCATCATTACTGGCCCACAGTAAAATTACAATCATTTATACAGTGAGCGACAGCAACTGTTCAGCTCTCACAAACGTCACAATTCTCACAAACAGTTTCGATGTTTTAGTTCAGAAAACCTTTAATAGTAGAATTAGATTTAGCATTATGACATATTTCAATAAATATTGTGTTATATACAGATATAGCAGAAATGTTACATTCCTTTTTTCTTCAAATTGCTCACATTTCTATACAAGCCAAAAAAATCGCTTCGCCATTTTTATTCTATTCATGCAAAATTCCATGTTTTAGTATCGGAACATAAAAATAAGGATCTGCCTTTTTTCCAGCGCTTGGAAGTGCACTCCGATAATGAAGAGATGCACTTTGTGCCAGTACACAATTTAAGCAAATCAACCAAAACATTAAGGCCATACCAACTTGTGCAAAAATGAAAACTTCACCCACAGTTCTGCATACATTGGTTACATCAGATCGCCTTGCCCATGGTCCCTCGAGATCATTTCCTGGGCAACTGCCATATAAGGTATGCAAGGTGTTTATTTAAAATAACACAGGAATAAAGGAACCAAAAAATGCGAAACACAAAAACAATATCATGCCTCAATAATTTAGATTTAGACTGAAATCATGTGGCTATTAAATGGATATTTGCATGATTATTAAGCCAAAGAACAAATCTGGTTTGCATATAGAACATATTTCACATCACATTGTCCTTGAATTCCCACGCCAGCGTTGATCTTAGATGTTCATATCTTTTGTTTTGCATTCGGCATGTTGTGTGGCTCTCATTTACACACACACCAGTCCAGCAGCATCAGAAAAAGCCTTAAGCAGGGTTTGTGGAGAAAGAGTTTGTCATTAACAGCAACATTAAGTTGAACAATAAGTCTACAAATCTTCTTTAAATGTGTTTTTGACTACATATTTGAACGGTCCCATTTTAGTGGCTGCTTTAAGAACGGGCACATCGAAAGCGGTTTCGCTTTCCACACTGTACATTATGATGTATATTATACATCGTATGCCTCTATCAGTCTCAGGGATGGAGCGTAAACAAGTTTCAGACTAGTTTGGTGACTATGTAAACAAATCATGATTAATATAATTTGGAATGTTACAGATCCAGGTTTGAACACGTCGGTCAACAGAACTCATCATGTTTGTGAACCTTCGAATGATATGTCTGTGATATTGTGCTGATGTTGGATTACAATGTTCCTCAGGTTTCTCAATTACTGTTGAGTCTAGGTTCTAGGATCAGTTTCTGTTTCATCTGAACAAATCAAATATTAATCTAATAGTACAGTCCAGTGTTTTAATGAAGTTCTTCCCTTGCTGAGTCATAAACCAGCTCGCAAGACATATAATATGCGAGTGCTGTATCATAAACCAATTGATACAGGAGAGAAGATTTGACCATGATAATTAAAAATAGCCCTTCAAATTTAACATGATGTCATAATGCCAGACCACTGAAATAAATGTACGAAAAACAAAATGTGCCATCAATCACTTATTATCTATTAATTAACTGCACATATCACTTTTGATAAGTGTGTTAATCTTTAAAAATATCCCACATATTTACTAAGACTGAAACATTATTATATCCTTTACTGGCCCTAGATAGTCTCTTTGTCATATTTTGCCCAGTCAAACAATCCTAAGTGTGTCCCAAAATGCATAATGTAGATCTTAAATAAATAACGAAGATGATGAAACAACATCAAAGTGAAACAAGAACTGAAAGACAAAAGTATGTCAAACCGTCACACTGACATAAAGTGTTCACACTGGAGTTTGACAAATACAAAAGGTTATGTAGACAACACAGTAACAAAAATACTCTTTGGTTTGAAAAACAAACAGTTAAAAAAGATGTTACGCATGATACAAACTTGCATATCCTACAGAAAGCGTCTGTCATCTGTCACACAGCCTGTCAAGCACCGGACAGCATTTTAAACTGGTGGATCTCTTCAAATCAGCAGTCGAACGAAACGTTACAAAAGTGAAAAATGACATCTATATATCATCTGTAGCACAAAAAGCCTAGCCATGCATAGACACGTTTTCCAATGCTGTTTCAGAGCAATGAAAATCTGCACATTAGAATGACTGCAGGAGTTGAACAAGAAACAGTGTCTTTGTGGGCCCTCAGAATTTCACCGTATTTAACATGATGAACACCTAAAATAATTGCATATATGATTATTGCATAGAGAAGCCAGATGAGGATGTGTTTTTATACATCAACTAAATCTCTGTGCACTTACTTACTCCTCTGCACAACATATGGCGTATGTATTTATACATAGAGTTTGAAAAATCATTGTAATATACATTTGGTTTGAAATATAGTTCTGGTTTTATCATGGCACTGGCTGTACGGCGTATTTACCAAGCTTATAAAAATAACATTTTCAGCTGTTAAGAATATGTATGAAATGTGACGTTATCCCTCTGTTTCTTTTTCCGTGTATATTTCTGGCTCCATTTGAAGTCGTGACAAAAACACCAAAACACATCTAAATTTCGTTTTGTTCCCCACTCACCCCTCAGCAAGGCTGTTTTACTTTTTAATACTTCAGAATCCTTTGAAAATGTCATCGGATGAAAAATAAATGAAACAACAAAGTAAGTAACTGTTCGTTTTTCAGGTGAACCTGAAAGATGTATTACAGCAGTATTACGTCTGGCACATGAACAGAGAACATGATTTGATAAGTAACATGATCTGAAAGTGAGCACAGATAGAGGAACACATCGACCAGAGCTGGAATAAATGATTGTTTATGACTGGCATCATAATTTCATTAGTACTTCATATGAGAATGTGACATCACGAGACCCCAGCGGACTTCTGTACAGTGCTTGTGACGCACATACCCAATCGAACCTTCAGCATTTTCACTGTATAGTCATGGAAGCCCCAGACAGCCTGTCGATCTCAAAATATGTCTCATTTTCAAAGACTTTCCTGTGGAAGTGTTATAATTTAAATATATATGATATATTACACAGCAGTAAAGAGTCTCCATGTTCTCGCAATGCGGTAGGTATTTGAGAAAAATGTTGCACCACAGCATCTCCTCTCGGATTTCCAGTCACCAGTTCAGAAATTCTTAGACATGTTTTGCCACAGTTTTAATATTTACTTCAGTCATTTTCATTTTTTTAGTAAATATATTGCCACATTCATATATCATGCATTTTACTGCATTGCTATTGCACAGGTCCGGATTATTTGGGAGGACAGGAGAGAAAGAGACAAAAAATATTCATAAATACCTCTGCCAGGGGCTCATCGTTACCGGAAGCAAGTGAGCACTGCAGTGAGATAAAGGCAGGAGGGGGGGGTGGGGGGCGGTTGGGCGGATGAGCGATGGAGGACAGGGGAGGAGCAATGGAGGCAGGTGTATTCGGATCTCCTCTTACTGCTTGTGAATATCCTCGCTGCGTATGATCTTGTAAATGATCCAGTAGAAAATGTTAAAAATGAGGAAGACCAGTGGAAAGGCCACGCGCGACACCGTGTCGATCCGTTTGGCGCGGCTGATGAAGAGCTTGCGCATTTCCTCCACGCTCTTCTCGGGTGGGTTGGCGGAAGTGGGCGCATTGTTGTTGTTTCCCTTGATGGCCATGCCATCCTTGGCCTGCAGGCACGCCGGGCCCATGCCGTAGGCGGCGAAGCTGAATCGGCCATCTCCCGCCTCGTCCTCCTGCAACAGAGTGCAATTGTCAATCTGTCAAGTGTCAAAAAGCCCATTATCCAAACCCTCCACCTTTCCTGTCCACCTTAAACAATGTGGAGAGCCTGGCCTTTAATACCTCTTTATTGATTCCTTCAATCCGCCTGGGCTGATCTGTAGCCCATATCTTTTATGTGCCACAGCACGATATGGATTACATGTGCATATG
>JAZGTI010009763.1:0-18438 GCA_036877585.1 Botia kubotai
AATGGTTTGGTGTTACTACAGTGCAGCGTTGAATTAACATTGTTTGATGTCTGCTGAGAATTTGTGCGTGTCTTTCGAGGACAACAGCTTATGTAAAGCGACGGTCTGGACTCGGAACAGTAAACAGCTAAAAATTCTCCACCCCTCAGTGACCACCTCATAATGAGCTAAACAAAACGATTACATCAGCGGTTCATGACAGCCTTCTGCATTATGAACCTTAATTAGGAAATAAACACGACTCGTCATCGCACACACTCTTTATCTTAGCACTGCCTCAGGTTCAAAAACCCCTGATGATGCGTAATGAAGACTTTATCACTTTCACACACTAGTTAATGAGTTCATGCTTGCGTATAAGTCTTGAAATTATTAATGACTTGTTTTGTCTGCTGTAGATGCAAATTCCTGGAAAAATCCTGGAAGGTCTGGAAGATTTTCTGAAAGCATGCTAACACACAAAAATCATTGTGCTGTTAGAACGGAGCACATCAACTAAACGTAGCCATGGTAACTAACCTGTTATCTCTTAAACCTACACTTGTTTGATCCTGCGCGTGTTTGTGTGTGCGTGAATACACGGTTTACACTTCAAAGTTTTTGTCCTTCTGCTATGAAAACTATCAATGATAGAACAGAGAGCAATTACGTTTAACGACAGACGATTATATAGATTTAAAAATACATCTTGCTAGCAATCATCCCCCGGATACAGAATCTTTGTGTAAAGCCGTGAGGTGTGAGAGTAAATATAATCACAGACAGACGTGTAACATGTAAACACACACAGAAAAACACGTGGAATACAGTAACGGCTTCTGTATGACACAAACATAATCTGCCAAGTGTGACTCGGGTTGAGATGAACAGTTGAGTTGTGTGAAGATCTGTGACACCTGGTTAACCCTGCCTGTTACAGTTTACCATCTGCCCTCTTTCCTCGTGAAAGGGTTTTCAAAAGTGACCTCACGACAAAGCTGATTGGCTGAATACACACAGTCACAAGTCCTGTGCTAGTGTTTTTTCTAAACTGTGACGTAAATAAAAGCAGACAGGGACAAATATAACTCCATTTCACACTTTAAGAGCGCTGCTTTAAAGGCACAGAAAAAACATGAACCGTATGAACAGTAAAAGATGCTTAAGGGCCCATATGGTGTAGTCATGGCTTCTAGCAGTAGGGGCTAACAGGGTGATGCTAACCAGTTGAACTTTGACCCCTGGGAAGAGGCAGCACAGTACTCTATTCTGTCTGACAGACGCCGGGCTCTGACCCGAGCTCACCTCCGTACTGTTTCTGCACTAAATATAGACGCCAAACTCTCTTTCCACTGGTCACTAATTAATGTGTTAAATGTCAGTGAGAGACAGATCAAGCTTTTCCTTGAGTTCAGAGTAATCTTCTTTCACTGCTTGTGATTCTTGTCCCAAAATGTCCCACAATGCCAGCAGCTCGAACAGGTCTTTGTGAAGCTTTTGCTGTGCTGTAGTGCCCAAAACAACATTAAAACAGCATCTTTTTTCAATAAAGCACTCAGTCCAGCTGTCCTCTCTACAGCAGGTTTTTACCCACCAGAGAAAGCAGGTGTTAAAGGGCTAAATGGAGGGGACAGCCCAGCGGTGGTCCTGCAGAGTGACATAAAGCTCAGCATGAACACACGGTCACGCGTTTTAAATGAACTATATCTGCTTCACGCATGTTAAGCTGTTTCTATTCTACTCCCCAACATCTGTGTGCTTTGCAGTAAGACTAAACTGCTCCTGCATCGCAGACAAAACTAAAAACCAAGATGTATTATTACTTCTTAAATTGATGATGCTGTATTACTGTAATTCATTTGAAAACATACAGCTGCACATAAACATTCTCATGCGTGTGTGTTAATGTTAACGCTTCGAGCTACACAAGCTCGATGTCACACGTTGTTACTTTCCATAATGTGAGTGCAGTTCGTAACAGGAGGCGAGCGTGCGTCGCATTCCCTGCATTGCTGCAGTTTTCTTCAGAACTACTTTTCAAGTTCTTCTTTTTCTTCAGAACATCAACCGAGTTATAGTCAGTTAAACCGCTTATAGCTAGCTATCTGACAAAAATACACTTAGTTAAACAGAGCAGATAGTGTATTTGTGCATCTGTGCCCATGTTTATGATCTCAAGCAAAAAGTAAACATGGTTGCTAAGGTGTTCTGGGTGGTTGTCAGGGCATTGCTCAGGGTTTCTGGCTGATTACCACAATTTAAAACAGCCCTTGCTCTGGGCTGATATTTTTTAATATTTATAAGACATGCACCTCTACTCAACAAGATGCACGGTTTCAGTCGCATTAATAATTCTGGTGCGTGATGGGTTCTAGCTCCAGTTTACTAGTAAAGTGATGCCTGCTACTAATCTGCTGGGTAAAAACTGGTCAAGCTTGAGCCTCCTAATTCACACAGACTCTGACACTAAACTCAGTTTAGCTTTACAGAGCTTGACTAGCTAGATCTCACGCAGATCAAAAGCTACGTTAACTAGAAAAGTCTGGTTAAAACAGCTGTCTTCTGACACTGACGAGTGAGATTCACTGAGACGTGCCTTTGATCAAAAACAGCCTTTCTGTACGTCTCAATTTACAACATTTCCTACAAAACCAGTCCAACCCAAACCCCATGAATAGATGATGCACTCTGAAAAATCTGCTACCACAAATACAAAAAACACACAAATAAAATGACCATGTGCAAGCGTTCAGTACATGAGTCTGACACCAGCATTAACATTCCACAAGCATATGCTTACATTTGAGAAAAACACATGAAGTCTATTTGGAAAAACTCTTCATTTGGAAACAAAATTAATGGAAAGAAAGTGACCTAAAAACTCTGATGAATTTAAATGGCCGCTCACCTTCATTAAAACACATGAAGAATACACACAAACACACACACACAACTGCCTGCATCTGCATACAAGCCCTGAAGAACACACACACACATAAAGGTTAACTTACACAAGGCCACACTGACACACCTGTCTCTGTTTGCAGATCAGGTGCGTGATGGTACAGCTGACGGCCTGGGCAGGTGGCAGCTAGTCAATCCGCCTCGCTGAATAATGGATGGCAAACACACCACACACATACAAACTCAAGATAATCATTAACATTAGTGTTCAGTGACCGAACGTTTAAAGCTATTGGATAAACACAGTCTGTGGAGCCATATTAATATGAAGTGTCAAAGGTCACAGGTGTGACGTCCAACATCATTCACACGATCACAACACGATCACAACACGATCACAACACGATCACAGCACAATCACAACACGATCACAGCACAATCACAACACGATCACAACACAATGACAACACAATCACAGCTCGTTACTTGTCTGTTACAGAAATGACCCATATGTAACTAAAGTTTACAAGTTTACAGAAATGTCAAAATTATAAACACATATCAAAACATCGCTCTGCTTTTCCAACACAACACCAGCTGGTAATATGTATTTGCTCAACAAATTCTGAAACAAAACACAAAACAAAAACTAAGCTAAATATTACTGTACATGAATCCAGAGTTCATTCTGGAAAAATCGGACCCCCAAAAACACAGACTTTGAGTGGACGCGCTCTTTGAATTTAACAACAGAAGATATGAAAAGTGATGCATTGATCTATTAGACACTTTATTCTGGGCAGAAACAGGAACTGCCTGAATGTCATCCACTGCTGTAATTCCAGAAGCAGATGAACAGCACACATCGCTCATTCCACACCAGAAATAAAAGCTGTTCAGAATTTCTTTAAAAGCACCATTAGTTGCGCTAAAGGCAGGATGTTAAATTTAATTATGTGGCCTTTTCTTAAACACTTTCTTTTTTATTCTTTAAATGGCTCTTTCCCTGGAAAGCGTTGCAGCTTCGTGTAGAAACAGTTTTTAACACGGCTCTGTTCATTAGTTACTCAAACACGCATTCACTGTATAATACTCCTGTAGTTCTCCTGCTGTACAGAGCAGACTGCTGCATCGAGAAGATTAAAAACACCTGATTGGCCCATTAAATGCATGTATGCTCACGTTGCATGAATGCGCTTTTCCATTTAAGACGGTACGTCTGTTTGCGTGCGTGCAATCGCAGATGATGTATTCATTTTGAAATGGATTTCTCACAGTCACATACGCGCTCAAATTAAAATCCCGTTCGACAAGTCACATTTTCTCTCGAACGCGCTGAAATGTTAGATGAGGACGTGCAAATTAAACTGCATCATCTGTCGACATCTCTGTCTCCTCTTCTCTGTCAAACATCTTCAGCATTTCTTTGTTAAAGCATGTGGGGACGGTTTATGGACGTCTCATTTCAAACATGTTGATTTTCAAAGTGTTGATTTCATCGGAGAGAACGCAGTCATTCGGCGGCATGCACAATAGCAGCTAATCTTGAAGATTTCATTAACCTTCGAGATCTGCACTGCGGCCTGTCTCTCCATATCGCTGTATTTAAAAGAAACGCAGAACAGCGCGTCTAAAACCGGCCTGCTAACCAAGGCCAAAAGAAAATGCTTTTAAAACGGCCGAGACGCTTTTAATGCTGTGAAATTTCAGCGACACAGTTGCTCATTTCAAGTCTTATTCAGAGATGATAACAGCATTCAGGGCCGCGGCCTAGCAGTAAGAGCACAGCCTCAGTGACATAAAATACAAGAACCTAAAAAACAGATTTCAGTTCCTGAAAGAAAAGACCAGTGCTGGCATGACAACAGACAAGCGTCAAGTGTTCGTTAAGCTTTCGGTTTTGCCTGAATAAAATTGTAACATCATTGTCATGGTGAGATAATCGACTCGCGCTGCAACATCTTTATATCTTGTGTTTGAGAGTCTGCGTGTTAAAACCACAAACATTTCCACCCATGATCACGAGTTTAAAGAATGTTTAAGACACAAGCACTGAATAAAACATCAGTTTCTGACTGCAGAGTTTAAGATCGATGTGGACCAGACCACAATATACACAAATACTTCTGCTGTAATCTCACGTGTCATTGAGCTAAACGCTGTAATGCAGAATTTGCAGCTGCATTGGCACTGATGGTGTTGCGCTCACGCATGCATCTTTATAGGGAAAACACGTCATTTAAAAGTGTATGACAGCACTTAGCATGTCGCATGGAGACGGATGAAATTACAGCAAAAGCTTGAATGTTTTTACTGTAACGTCGAGGATATAAAGGGATGTTACTTGCAGTTTCATGGTTGCCTGGAAACAAAAAATCTAAATTGAAATAAAAATGGCAGCAAAAGTCATTTATGGTGTGTGAATCATTGGTTTACATTATTCTACACAAAGCACTCAAATACCTGCCAGCCAATCACATACCGTCAGTGCCAACAGCCAATGGGAACTCTTATATCGTATGTAAACAATGTTTTACATAATTGGATAATTATAAATTTTAATTAGTAATTTAACAGCAATTCATATCAATTAACAAACTGCAAGCATGTAATCTTTACTCCAAGGCATTTTTGCCCCAGGAAAACATGTGTCTTGCTGTATGTATGCATTTGATCTTTTCTTATGGAGTCCAGGAAGAATGATCATGTTTATTCCGTCTGTGCGTGTGTGTTTGTGAGCTGTCAGTCTGGTTTTCCTCACATCTCGGCAGCAGGCAGACAGGTGTACTGACTGAGTGATGCGTCTCATATCCCATATCACTCCTCTCGAAAACACTGCAGAGATAGCGCCTGTCTTTCAAAAACGTCCTTCTGATTTGATTATATTCTGCTCTGTCATATACAGAAACAAGCCAATGCATTTTACACACGCAGAACATTTAAAGACCTTCCTTGATTAATATCGTTATACAACAGTACAATGAATCTAATTACAGTTACCATTAAAATAAGACACAACAAAGTTATTGATTTCCTCAGCAAACATTAAATCAATTAAATAATCATTTATCTCGCTGATTTTTCACCTTGCGTCTCACAGCGCCTCGGGTAAATGGAAAAGCCAAACATGTCCGTCGTTACTTTTCTACATTTCTCAAAAAATAAAAAAAAAGGAACAAAAATGACAGCGATCTTTCAGAATCTCTCTTACAATAAAGATAGACACAGAGAAGATCTTCTGACCTTTTATTGAAAAGTTCAAGCCACTGAACGGCAGGGGAACACACACACACACACACACACACACTGGAGACAGCTCATCTATCGAGCTGTAAGGACTCTAGCATGTCAGTCATTGTGTGTGTGGACAAAGGCAGTGACCAGATGCTTTAATGCTGCTCTGCCTCTCTGGGTGTAGCTCTGCCATCTGCTGCTCTGAAGCAGTGAAACTTTCCAAACACACACAAACAAACACACACACACACACACAAAACAAGAGCCTCTGTCTCTCCCGGAGGTCTCAACACTGCAACTGAACAACTGGAGCAGAAGAAAAGCTGCCACATACACTGAGAGAAACGAGAAGAGTTTCTCCCTAAAAACATCAGAAAGCCCCTCAGGAGACGAACTGAATAAAGTTAAAGCTCTTCTCATGTTCACATTTTGCAAGGGTCAGAAATGATTGTCATGTTAATAAAAATCTAGCAAGAGACCGTGAGTGAGCTCAATGTTTTCTCCTCTGTTCTTCTCGTCGTTCACAGACTGAACTGCTCTTTCATCTGTGTGGTGTAACCTTGGTTACATTTTATACGAGACGCTCCAACCCAGAACAGACACACTTCAATTTTATTAGCGAATCTCACCGAATGAGTGTAATTACACTCGAGTTTAAAATGTCTTTACGAATTTGTTTTTAAAACACTGGTTTTCGCCGAGGGCTTATCAAACAGCGCTCGGTGAATTAAAACAGTCCGTAAACTTCTAATGAAATTACTTTGTCCTTATTCTTCTTACCAGACAAACTAACCCACAGCATCTAATAGAACAAAAAAGACGTGCGGGAAGACAAGGCAATTAAAATTAATTAATTTGACCGCAGCGCTGACTAAAAAAGTACATTAAACAAAAGAAAAAAAACTCTGAGATACTGTTGACAACACACACATGTTACAAAAATAACAGAAATATTTGGTTCACAAATATAAATGGGGTTCTTCTGTGTGGTTAGGACCTGGAATCATATATCTGGGTTCTAAGGAAGAGATCCATTTCTGGGAGTGAGACAGGAAGTAGACAGGAAGTCCCTATCCAGTAGAGAAGGAACTGTCAGAGCAGCAGATAGTGAAAAGGATTCTGTCTTTATCAAAGCTCTCAGTCAGAGCAGACAGCAGCAGTGGATTGATTGTGAAGAACAGGAAATTAACTGAAGGACAGACGAGGTGATGTCACAGCTGGAGAGCAAGTTCAGGGTCACAGAGAAAATGATTCTAGCTCTTTACCTTGAGATTCTAGAACGATCTGCCCTCAGATGAAGCCCAAACGTGCGTGACATTGTTCACTCAGGCTGGAGAGACAGGAAACGGATGAGCAAGAGAGGTGGAGGAAGGAGGAAATACAGGTTTATGACGTTAAAAAGATACGCTTTGCATTATATGACACTTTTAAAAAGAAAAGAGACGTTATGCACATCTTCTGATGTTGAGGGCAAATGAACAAATCACGACTTTCTCTGACAGCGCGTCGAAAAGTTGAACGCTTGAATAAATGAGTAAATGAAAAGCTAATACTCTCTTTTAAAACAGGAATGAGTTGAGAGCACATCAAGGAAAGCTGGGCTTAGAAATAATGCAGGAGGTTGTTGTGTTTATTTACAGCCTGGCACAGCTCTGCTGTAGATCTGGAAAAGACTTGCGGCCGCTCTGGGCAGAAGTCAGCCGTGAGAACAACAAACGAGAATCATCACTCTATTTCACAAGACAGTTCTTGAGCCTGTCGTGGGTTTTAATGAAACTCACGAGAAGAACAACGTGTGAACAAAGAGAGACACACAATCAAATTGAGCAAAAAACTGTTTTGGAGGACAGCAGAGCACCGAACCCCATTTTTCACACTTAGATTCATCAAAAAATACATTGTTCAAACATTCTGTAAAGGAAAAAGCCATTTCCTACTGACATTAAATAGTAAAATGGGGATAATCTCTAAGCCAATCACATCCTCCAATTTGGCCTGTGAGCTTTACACCAAACAGCCTCGATGAGGCTTCAGAGAGCGTGAGGATGGAGTGTTGTCTGAGTTTGTCTGAGCTCTGACTCTTTCATTTGAGAATAAATGAACGGCAGTCTGACCTGAGCTAGCTGATTTTGGGTACTGTAGCTCGTATGTCTGCCGGTCAGAGAAAACCATCAATGTTGGTTTGTCATTTAATGGTTCTATGACATGTATCACTGAGGCTGGAAAAACAGAGAGAGAGAAAGAGAGCGAGAGAGAGCAAAGAGCTGTCTGGCAGTGCGGTCACGTATAGCATGGCTGGGCACTGGTCCTCGACAGGCCGAGTGAGAGAGAGAGAGAGAGAGAGAGAGAGAGCGTGGCTACCCCAGCGGCTTGCTTGGTTTAATTTAGCCGGACGTGACTCACATGAGGGTGATGGGCGAGGGGAGGTGATTAAATCTAACCTGCTTCATGCCTGCTGCACAGATAACAATGAAGATCACAGCCACAGGGTGAGGTGCTCATTTGGTGCAGATTAGGGCTAACCTCCTCGCCCCGGGGACGAGATGACACAGTCACACTCAGATCATCTGCTTCTGTTTTCTCTCTCAATAGGTTAACAGGGTTCCAGCCGAGAAAGACAGACAGAAGTAAAGTAGACTTTGAGGTGGGATGGAGAGATTTACAGAATTAGGAAAGGAGAGTGAATGAATATCCAGAAATTAGCTAATAAACAGAAAGTACAAGCATAAGCTGTCTACAGAGGACGTATTTAATAAATAAATGAAAGAAATTAAGAAATGTATCAATGAATAAATACATTTGGACTAAAATGATCTGTATTGAAATCAAATGTGAGTGTTATGACGAAGTTGCTGTCTATGTAGACAGTTCCAATGCAGTCACCTGTGAAGTTCTCCTGCTACTGAAGACAGCTGCCCACGCAGGCAGCAGGCAGCAGGCAGCAGTCTGCTCACTAGATTTCGGAACAGATCTGGAATGTTCCAGGAGCGTTTGAGCTGGTGACTCACACAGCAGAGATGTGAAGAGAGTATATAATCTAATGACTGCTGTTATCGACATGAATCTGCTCCTCACAGAGCAGCGGGATGAGATGTGGATTTACTCATCATCAGACCGGACACTTCCTGTTTCCCCGAATCTCTGACAGATGCCTCCGATTTATTGATACAAATCTCGTCTGTAAGTGGATTCGACCTCCTCTGATTCTGTGTGACACTGACACGCAAGATGTTCAGAGCAAGTTTCTGAGGAGAAAATGTGACAAAATGTGCAAAAAAGAACTGTTAAAAAAATAAAAGAAAACCTAATGAGGACACAAATCCGTCTAGCAAAAAACTGTATTAATTCAGCAATTACCTTCTTATATATTTCTGGATTATATAATTCAAGCAATTAATATGTTGATCATTAAAAATGCTTGATATATGAAGCTATGAAAGCAGGAAACGTGTGAGTTTCAGAAAAGACGAACCTTCACTTTTAAATTAGAATAGGATGTCCTCGTCGTGCATTATTCACCGTTCTGCCCTGCAATCAACTCTGTGTGATGAACCTCATGAATATATAATGACCTTTTGTAAGATATAAGAGTCTGTCAATCAGATTTTGAAACACACCCGTCCTAAAACTGCCACAACAGAACACAAGCAATGATTCAACAGTTGCATCAATTTCCATGTCTCCCAATTAGGAAATCACTGGAATCACTGAAGACTTTTTTTAGGTTTGGAGCAATTGTCTGCTTTTTTCACATACTGCTGGCGGGCCGTCAAATGAGATGTCGCGCATTTATGCTTTAATGCTTGCGAACACAAAACTCACGCTCAGACAGCACACACACACACTTTCCAAAGTCCTCAGAATGTGGCTCGGGGTCTGAAACCCACATGAAGACGGCAGCGGTCATCTGTGGGAGGCTCCGCCTCCGAGCGGTCCCTGGGGCATCGCCGGAGTGAAACAAACAAGTGTTCAGTCTCTCTCATAACACCTTTCTGTCTGTGCCTGTGCAGACAAAGGGCCTGCGGTGGGAACAGGACAAGCAACGGCTGCACTAAGCGACTCTGTGATGCGCTGGAAAGAGAGAGAGAGAGAGAGAGAGAGAGAGAGGGAGGGTGATGAGTTTCATTTGTTTCAAACAGTCACTGAGCCGGGCCTGTCTCTCTGATCCATGCAGAGCGAGGAGGAAGACAATGCAGGAGAATTGAAACCAACATTATCAGCTTGGTAAAAAAAGCCTGCGGTTATCCTTTCTCTCTCTCTCTCTCTCTCTTCCACTGTCTATTTCCATTTTGAAAATGCAAACCACTATAAAACTCCTCATCTGACCGGCAGTAGTGCATTTTCTCTTTGCGACGAAATTGTGACGTCACCATTAGAGCCTAACACACAACAGAGAACATGTTGCACAAAGAAGAACATTATCAAGCAGATTTTAAATAAACAATGACAGAACGTCATTTCTGGATGAACTAACCCTTGAATCAAAGCTTTTATTACAGGACAATATCTTTGCATCTTATAAACTACCCTCTCTGTAATTTAAACTTAAACTTTTAGTTTACCAGCCCAGACTTGTAATCTTTAAACCACACCACCCAGATTAAACCCAGCCGAGCACTTGAATAAAGAGCGGCTACACACCCACCCACACACAGTTCTTGAACTGGGGTTCGAGAGCTCAGCAGCAGATGGTCAAGGGTCACTGTAGACCCTGGATTAGCTGAGATTATGGTGTATTTGTTTGTGCAGACAGTGATCATAGAGTTTGGGTGGCAAACGTCTGGCCACATGTCTCTATTTGTAGTAGCACATGACAACAGCTTTATTTAGTAGGAGTGTCTAACTAGCAGTGGGTTTATAGACGGTTAACTTTAACCCCTACAGCCACATTTTCATAGCTGCAGTTGGGTGTGAAACCACAGCATCAGTTCATACAAGCCCACTGATGCAACCGAACCCAAACTGCGTCTAATTTAACGCACAATTATTCGTAAACAAGCCCTGATCCGCAAACATAACAACATGCCTGCCGAGAACTGTTCACAGAATCTCTGAGCTCTGTTTATCCCACAGAGCATAACAGAATGACTTTAAAATCAATGACCTGATGATGAGACTAGCAAATGGCAAAACTAACACTGAAAAACAGAAATTGAAGCCTCCACAGACGTCAACCAGCCAATCAGAAATCTGAACAACCCAGGTTACAATATTCTATAGAATCTCCATCAAGAAGACTCCGCCCACAGCATTACATCACTTTCTCTAGCAAAACACATAGGCTGTGTCTCATTTCCTCTGTCAGCCACATACATCATCGAGTTTGTTTCATTTTACAAAAGCAATCATTATAAAATTAAGACAAAGGTCAACAAATGCCCCTCTGGAGGGCGTATCCATCCAAACGAGACGCACCAATAAACACATTTTACAGCAGATTATATTTAACAGATTATGTATTTTCTTATTTAATTTTCTAGATTATATATATTAGATTATATTGTGTTATATCCAAATGTATTTACGGTAAAATTTTGCGGGCCGTTCAGACGGCATATTAAACTGTGAACGACAGCATCAGAATAACCGTGAGTCAAAAGCTGAGAAGATCGTGAGGTTGAATTATGAGAATCTTAATCATACAAAATCCTCTTTCCTGATACAGACTCACTCTGTCCTCTTATGCTTCGTGCGGTTCAGCAAACACCCCGTCCTCAGCCTCAAACCAGAATTCAACAGGAGACACACAGAGAAGGACCTTAAACCAGCATTTGCGTGATGCCTCCTCGGCAGGAGGTGAAGAGCTCTGGTTTGGATGTCATTATATCTGGAGGTATGTTTTCACTGCAGTGAGTGGATGGCTGATCTTCTGAAACACAGAGGTGCTACGAGATCATGGAAATCACAGGAATATGATCTATTTAAGTTAAGTATGCGTAATTGTCTTATTTTACAACTGCACTAAAGCAATGACCTTGGTTAAAAGCGAAGGAACTAGCAACAGACTAAAACCATTCCACAAATCTTATCAACTGCATAGCAACACCCTGGCAACCCACATTTTCTGCATTGTGGCAGTAAACTCACGTTGTTTTTAAAAATATATATAACTCTAGTTGGTGGTTTAACAACGTTTAAGCAAATGATCATTCTAGCAAGAAACTAAAAAGATCGACACTCAGCATAGCACCTGCGGTGAAACAGCAGCACTAACAACCCGTTTGCTGTACAGGTTAATTAGACTGACTTATTCAACTAGAAGAGTCTGACATTACACAAGTAGCTACTGCACACACCTAACACTCAACTCAATTAAACGCAACACTGACAGCCTGGAAACAGACATGTTTACAGAAACGACACTGCTGTGAATCAAACAAATGCAGTCGCACGTAAATATGGGGGAGAACTGAGTTCCAGTTGGCTGATAAACAGCTGATGGGCTGTTGCTGACTGCGAAAAAGTGGAGGTGTGTGTGTGTGTGTGCACATTTTGGCAGGTGCATATTGTCCTGAGCTGATGATTAATTGATTGTTTACTGTATTTGCAGGTGTTAAATTCTCTCAAAAGAGGCAGATGGTCCCCAATATCCCCAACAGCAGACAGTGAGAGAGAGAGAGAGACAGAGAGAAAGAGAGAGAAGAGGAAAGGTGATACACTGATAATACACATGCTGGCTTACAACACTGCTGCCGAAAAGCTTTCCAAACACATCTGAACTACCCGGCGGACAGGGAACGTTCTCTCTGCGAATGTTTTTGCAGTAACCTTAGTAGAACATTTTTAACATTATAATTTGTACATCAAAAATGTCATTAAGTTGTTAGTGGAACATTGTGTGTCACAGAAAAGCCACCGTGTCACTCTGCGCAGGCGGAAACACACGTCTGTAAGAAATCTCTCTCACAGGAGGAGTTTGCTAAAGGTTATTTGTGCATTTGATTTCACTGACCCTCATTCCTCAATGCCTCCAGCTCACCGCCCACACGTTTTCTGTGTGTTACTGAACTACTTTTGTCAATTAAAGTGATTGATCACCCAATCGCAGCGCAGACCACAGCAGATGTGAAAGATCAGACCGAATCCTCTGATTATTTGCCAGAGACGGTAGCTGATTTTCTATAAGATCCACGTAAAGAGAAGAACAAAAGAGGCCACACAATGACAACAGGGAAGAGACAGCTTCCTGTTCTCTTTCAGGTCCAGTGCTGTTTGTTTGGGGTGTTTTACTTCTGGTTGTGATTGTTTTCATGCCTCATTTATAGTCAGAAACTGCTGAAACTCTAGAAACTCTAGTTTTTCACCAGTACAAATGATTTAACATCAGGTTTGATTGCTTTTAGACCATCACAAAGTCATCTCTTAATCTGCTGTTAATTCCATAGAATTTCCTCGTGTGTGTCTCTCTAAACCGCAGTGAGATTACCAGACATACTGTGAGTTTAAGAAAATCACTCACATTAGCAACACAAAAGGCTAATCGGATCAAGGAACCCTGAGGAGCCATTACAGAACCTGTCAGTCATTCACCAATGAAATTCAGCTCCTCCTTCATCAGAGGTTCTCAGTTCTGGTCTTGTGGAACCACAGCACCGAATGTTTTGGGTGTCTCTTATTTAACACATCGGATTCAGATCTTTGGCTCACCAGCAGAGAGCTTCATCAACAGATCTGATGTGTCAGGTATGGAAACATCTAAAACACACAGATCTGTGCTCTCCCAGCACTGAAACTGAAGACTACAGCTCTACATAACAACCATTTGATAGAGCGTTTAGATAACGTTAGCCAAGGGTCTACGAACATTCCCTGTTCGCTGGGATATTAAATACAGGCCACAACAAGGATGTTTGTATTTCAAAAGTCATCATAAGCGAGATTGATTGTACGACTTTCTTCACTGATTCAGGGAAGAGTTTGTGTTTCAAATGAGCTGGAAGTTCCATCCAAAAATTCCTGCAAAATTGCATCTGTCCGGAGTGATTTTGGGAAGACAGGAAGTGTGATGCCAGAACAGCTGACAGTTCCAGCGACTTTTTTAACGTTTCAAATGCACAGAAGAACAAAAGGGGCCCTTTGATCAGAAGAAATCCCTCACGATTACTGCAGAGCTTAACAGCTGAGCTTCAGTTCACACTCGTGTGAGTCTGAGGGAAAAGGGCCTAGATACTCGTCCACAGACATAACAGAGGGTGAGAGAGAGAGAGAGAGAGAGAGAGAGTGAAATAAGGTGAAATAGAGAGCGAGAGAAGACAAATATCTGGGGTTCTTTGTTACGAGCGCTTCAGCAGCTCAACAAGAACTCAAAAACAAAAAGGATGATACTCGCCTCTAATCCTAATTCTCCATCACGCCTCAATCAGCCAAACACACACACACACACACACACAGTGAGAGTGACACACTCAGCCTCTCCGAGCTCTAAAGGAACCAGAGAAAGGACTGAAAATACCACAGACGACAGAATGAGCCTTCGGAAGAGCCCAGAGTCAAATGTGTGTTGTTCACCTGCTAAATGAATGCCAAACAAATGCTTATTCTGGTCAGCAGAAATGGCGGCGCACGCCGACTCGATTTCTCACCTGTCTAAGCACATCTGCCTGCGCCGCTGCTCACCTGCAAAGATGTTTTCACGCTCCACGACTGACAAAGACAACAGAGAGAATGAATGAAGCCCCTCCTCAACACAAGCACACACACACACGAACACTCTTCAGCTGCTACAGAGGAGCTTTCCCACGCCACTTCCATAATACACCCCGTTTCAGGACAGCCACAGCTCAGCTCTGAGTCATTCTGCTGGGATAAGCCAGAAACTTCAGTTCTCAATGCACACTAGCTCACTCCATACACAACATTTACAATTGGTGAAAGGAGCGTTCTGAGCCATAATGTGTTTGTTGCTGCACCATTCCTGAAATCATTATTTTCTGCTTTTATACGCAGATTAATCTTGGCTTCTGAAGATTCGGGCAGGGTGTCACAGTGAGAGACTGCTGAAGAGAGCCAAGACAGACAGAAGAGAGATTCTGTGTACACAATCAGCCTATGGAGAAGCAAACAGACAGGAGTAGAAAGGCAGACATCTACAAATAAGGACCACCACAGACATCCACAGACTGTTCTGGTGTCTGTGAGAAAGCAGCCGGGCTCTACAGCCGCAACATTTATGACCAATCAAGCGATAAACTAAATTCAGCCAATCAGAATGGTCTGTGGGTAAACCATGATGTAATTTGTCATAACTCAGCTGCTCTAATCACTCAGTGCATCGCTGAAATTACAAGTGATCAGATGTATTGATTATTAATTGAAGAATCATGGGCCGCCAGAGGCTTCTGATCGCCGTCATACCAACAACTGTGCTGAAACCACACTCTGTAAAGCCCATTAACACCCTCACACATGGTCAGCAGGAACAGCCTGCTTCTGAGAGGTGTGTTGAGCCTGCAGTCGACTGGGTGCTGAGAGATACAGGGCCTGTGATTTACAGAAGAACCAGAGAAGTCCGAGAGAAATCAATACATCTCTTCAGACTCCCATGCTGTCGACTCATTAGGGGTGAAGACTTGAGAAACGTGCTTCATTATGTCTTTTATTACCGTCCCACCTCTCTGACCATCAACACAGCGCGTTTCCTCAACAGACACAAGATCTGTTAGAGATGTACACATTCTGCTCGGAGGGCTCGCGTTTCGCAGATATGCAGAGCAAGCTGGTTTGAACTACATTAGACATCATCAAGAAGCAATTATAAAGGGACACACACACTTTTGGCGGTGCGTTAAGCGATCTGCATGCTTCTAAAGGTGAGTTAGTCTGCTCCAATTTCGGGATGCATCCGTCTTCATAGTCCGGGCGGTGGCTGCTGCTGCTCCGCACTCGCACCGTAGCTGTACACTTAATAAGACCCGAATATTTGAGTCACACTGCGACTTAAACTAACCCGTGCATCCTCGTTAAAGCAAACATCGTGCGCCCAAAAGCAACAAGGCACGTCCGCAGCTTACGCGTTATCCCCATCATATACGCGCGTGACCTTGGCCGGCTGCTCCCGTGGCGCGTGATGACGGGCACCAGCCGAAACTGCAGCTCAGAGACGCTGACAGCTGTGCTTGCGGGTTTCTGATCGGCCGTGTCATTTGACATTTACCGTTTGCATTTTTCATGCAGCTTTTGGGTGAATAATGGGGCGCGTTTGTCTACGTGAAACGGACAGATGGAGTTGCTTCGCGAGTCTTTTGCTGATGAGGGCAAAAGCTGATGCTACCACCCCAAAATGCGGACTGTCGCAAATACCAAAACATTATCCGTCCAAATAATCCAGCGAGGGACACTGAAACAGAAATCTTCAAAAAATCCAGGACTGAGGAAAATACGCAGGAATATAACCCGTCACGGATCAGTCTTCATTATAACCAATAATGCCACATACCTGTCCGATTACAACAATATAAACGCATTTAAAAACACCGATTTAGGGTTGAAAAGATTAAACTGAACAAAACACGCTGCATTCCTAAAGCAAAAGGCTACTTTTGATTCAGGTTATGCATGTCGGCTACATATGGTGGGGAAACAGCTTTCGTGGACATTTGTTTATTACTCCGAGTTTACGATCAGAACAAAACGATTAGGCTGCATCAGTTACATCGCGTTGGCTCTGTGGTGAGTTTATCTGTAACACATTGTGACTGACAATCCACAGAAGCGCGGCTCTAGCTCAGCGGTCTGCGCGGGTTTATGCGTGATACGACTCTGCATCAGCGGGGTACGTCCTGGACAACCGCGCACCGTGCGGTTCCTTCAGTGCCACGATGACTAACGAGAAAAACTGTCAAAGCAAGAACAAGTCCCTGTGCTCTCTCTCTCTCTTTCTCGAGGCCTCTTGGAGATATTATGCAAATGATAATCACAATCATCATTCCTCAACATGAACGCTTTTCTTATACGGTGCGTAACGAGGATACGACGGCTCCAATAGCGCCGTTGCGCAAACCGCTGTACAGGCTTGTTGAAGTTTGCGGCGCTCTTACCTTTAAAGAGGATCCCGCAGATGCTGTACAGGGTAAACAGCATATGCTGCTTCACCATCATATTGCCTTCCTTCTGAAACAGCTGCGTGCGTCCACTCAACACACTTTCTCGCTTCTTTTGCGTCTCCGTGAGCCGACGGTGAGGCTTATCCAGCTGCGATCGATTCCACGGTCTCCTTCGGTAACTTCTCCTCGGTTGAATCCCACTGCGTTTTCAACTTGACGCCCGGGATGCGCTGGAGAACTGCGAGGCGCTCCGACACGGTGGAAAAGTGCAGCTCGCTCTTCTGTCGCCTCCCGGGAGCTCGAGCGGTCCCGCCTCCGGACTGACAGATGGGGAAGGGGAACCAATAGCGCACGCCGAGAATTAGTGCGCGCACAAACTGCTTCACGGATCTCCGGTCCGAATGACTGAAAGATCAAGGGTTTGCTCCTCTCATTTTGATATGCGCGCACTAATGATGATTCGGCATTTGGACGGGCTGAATTTAGACCCGTGACGTGGACGGAAGAGCGTTTACACAAACACACAGTAGTTCTGAATGGACAGCAGCCGTGGGATCTACGGGCAGCTCAGACTCACACCGGGTTACATATTACTGCTGGTATAACCACTAGGTGGATCATATTGCGTCGTTATCCTGTACGTTCATAAAAAAGAGCGTTATTCTTTTTTTATAGTGTATTATTTTTAATAAATACAAAACTTAATATTTGCAACATCAGTAGACAGATAGACAGACAGGCAGGCAGACAGACAGATATAGAGAGAAGGATAGAGAGACAGACAGTTATGAAAACGACAGACAGACAGACAGACAGAGAGAGAGAGACAGGCCACACACATCATTTGCAGGTCTTGTGGAGACACTCTTTGAGTGGAAATTAAATGTCAAATCTAAACGTTAAAACATGATGTAATATCTGGTATCACACAGAGGCACTTTTATCTCATCCTCTGATCTGAGAACAACTTAAAAAGCTCAAATGAAATTGAAATGAAATTTTTTAAAGTTTCCAATGTTTTTGGTGTGATAATTTAAGTCACCTTGCAAAAAACTGTTGCAAGAAAATCCAATTTTATTTATTTTTTAAAGAAATAGGACTTGTTTTTCTGCAGGCTGAGATGAATCTGATTTCTCAAGAGTCACTGAAACTCATGTCTGCTCGTACTGACACACGTTCTGCAGTTTAATCTCTAAACTCACAGGTCAGGCTGCTCACTGACCCTCTAAACAATAACTGGTCCATTAGTGAAACTCAATGACAGGTCACATCTTTGCTA
>JAZGTI010009764.1:0-15000 GCA_036877585.1 Botia kubotai
GTGCTTAGACTAAAACTTAGACTAAAGCAGTGTATGTGCTTAGACTAAAACTTAGACTAAAGCAGTGTATGTGCTTAGACTAAAACTTAGACTAAGGCAGTGTATGTGGAGATCTCTCTGATGACAGCTCAGTGATTCATGCTGTGTGATGCTGTTTTCTGTGTGTTGTAGGGAAGTCGAGGAGATCTGCTGTTGTCTCTGTGTTATAACCCCACTGCCAACACAATCACTGTTAATATCATTAAAGCACGTAATCTCAAAGCCATGGACATCGGAGGCACCTCAGGTACACACACAAACACACAGACAACATGTGTAAATACACACAAACACACAGACAACATGTGTAAATACACAAACATACAAACAACATGTGTAAATACACACAAACACACAGACAACATGTGTAAATACACACAAACACACAGACAACATGTGTAAATACACACAAACACACAGACAACATGTGTAAACACACAGACAACATGTGTAAACACACAAACACACAGACAGCATGCGTAAACACACAAACACACAAACAACATGTGTAAATACACACAGACAACATGTGTAAATACACACAGACAACATGTGTAAATACACAAACACACAGACAACATGTGAAAATACACACAGACAACATGTGTAAATACACAAACACACAGACAACATGTGTAAACACACAAACACACAGACAACATGTGTAAATACACACAAACACACAGACAACATGTGTAAATACACAAACAAACAAACAACATGTGTAAATACACACAGACAACATGTGTAAACACACGCAAACACACAGACAACATGTGTAAATACACAAACACACAAACAACATGTGTAAATACACACAGACAGACAGCATACAGACGTGTGTCTCTCTGATTGGCTGTAGACCCTTATGTAAAAGTGTGGCTAATGCACAAGGACAAGCGTGTGGAGAAGAAGAAGACCGTGACCATCAAGCGCTGCCTGAACCCTGTTTTCAACGAGTCCTTCCCCTTCGACGTGCCCGCTCACCTTCTCCGAGAGACCACCATCATCATCACCGTCATGGACAAAGACCGACTGAGCCGCAATGATGTCATCGGAAAGGTGAGGACACACTTCCTGTGCTACCTGGGTTACTACGGTAACCAAAACAGGGAACTCTATACAATGCTGGAAATTGTTGCTAAACAACAACTCAATTAATTTTCTAGCTATGGAAATGAGGATTACTTGTCTTTTTTCACATAAATCCTCTTTCTTTCTGTCTCTTTCTTTATTTTTCTCTCTCTCTCTCTCACACACACTCACTCTCGCCCACTCTTTCACACTTTCTCTCTCACTCTCCCTCTGTCTCTCTCTCAGATCTACTTGTCATGGAAGAGTGGACCAGCTGAGGTCAAGCACTGGAAGGACATGCTGAGCCGGCCTCGCACTAACGTGGCGCAGTGGCACGCCCTCAAAGCCTAAATCACAGTTCCCATTATCTCCCCCGACCTTGTTTGACCTTTGACCCAAACCCCGTCCTTATGCACAAGACTCACGTGCTGCCAGACGGCACTACACGGGTACTTCTAGCCATCCACTCAGTAACCTTTAACCTTTGAGCTTCTCTCTCCTTTAAAATATATCTCAACTTTTCGTTTTCTGTCGTCTGGTAACAAGTAGTGTGAAGCCCCTGCTTATCAACCACTCATCAATTCAATCAAATCAATTTTTCCTGCTATGCGCACTAATTTATTATTTTATTTTTTTGGATTGGCTTCGGGTTCTGGACTCTAGTACCCGTCAGTCACTTAAAAATCAAACAAAGCCATTTAAAATGCTCTGAGAGCGCTTGAACCGCGACGACACGTTACCAGGACGTCGTCCTTCCTCTTTTGTTTGTTTTACCCACAATGCCCTTGTGCAGAAGAGGTCTCACAGGGCGTGTCCGTCCCTCATGTCACACAGTACAACTGCACGTCGTCTGGACCGCGCAGCTCATGGGAGCTCATTTGTCAGTCTTTAATTTAGCCACTGCTGAAAGGGAATTCTGGGAGATGTATTTTTCCGGGGCTCAGACATCCCGCGCGAGTGTCGCGGCCCCCGGAGGACCCTTTTATTCAAAGCCATGAGGGGCGAGACGGGCCCTCTTTTCATGACCCTTTTTTATTTACGTCTCTATTTATAGTTGTTTTCTCTTCAAGCCTTTTTCCATTTCCTTCCCACTTGACTGGATTTTCCGTATATGTTTTCCGTATTTTTCCCCTTCATTCTTGATCGCTCTCGATCTTCTCTCCTCGCTTCCTTCTACGTAAACCGTTGCGAGTTGCGATTCGCGATTCGGTCAACTGAAAGCGGCAGACGAGAAAGCAGACGGATTTTATCGTTGTTTTCTCTTTCTCCTCTTCGATTTTCTCTGTGGTTTCTCTCAGTCTTTGTTTTGAGATTCCCTGTTATTCACGGCTGTGAGTGACGTGTAGTAGATCACACAGAGATAGTTTAAACCTTTACCACCAGATCGGACAAGAAAAAAACGACAAACTGCCTCTAAGGATCATTCCGGGTCTGTCGGGATTTTCAGAGGAAGTTTAGACAGAAGAAAAACATACACACAAAAAAGAGCTGATGTCATTGTATTTCATTTCAAAAGACATTCGAAGAAACCCATCAGAAACGTTCTTCCAGACCTGCTGAAAACAAAAGCAAGAGGTTTGTTTGGTTTCTCGCGACGTGTTTGACGTATTTCCGATACACTTCGCTCTAGTGATGTGTGTGTGTGTGTGTGCGCGCGCTGTTAGCGGATGATAACGGAAAACAACCTGCCTTTACCTGTGTGTGCTGGATGTGTGTGTGACTCCCACAATTTACCCAAAATCAAAAGACAAACATTAAGAAATTATATTTTACCTTAGAAATAAATAACTCTCTATTAAAGGACCCATTTTTTGCATTGTGGGATTATTATAAGGACAGTTACTGTATTGTTCTTTACGGTACTATACAAAATTACAGTGTCACAAAACACTACCGTGATGTATTTTCATTGTTTTTCGTCATTAGGGAAATGACACTTGATTTGTATTACTGTAATGAAAACCGTGTGAGACAATTTGTTCATCATGAATATAATATTACAATGTTGAAAATAGTCCTAAAATAACAATTTCCTAAAAATATCATTTTATTCTGTTGATTTTGGGTTTTAATGTGATCCTGACAGCTGTGGTGAGATTCCGTATCTTTGCTGATGTTCAGAATAATCAAAGGCTGTAAATATCTGGTGGTATTTCCCATGATCTCCTCTTGTCTGAAGCTCTCGTAGGTTTCTCCTCTGTAAGGAGCTGGAGAACCAGGATCTGCACTTTTAATGATGTAACGCTGAGAAATATTATATTCATTGTTCATACAATAACAATCAGCTTTTGTATTTTTAGGGAGGAGCATTTTAAAGAAGCAGCAGCAAATTTAGGAAGGCTGGACAATCTCTCTCTCTCTCTCTCTCTCTCTCTCTCTTTCTCTGTGTGTGTGTGTGTGTGTGTGTTTTGTAGTCAGTAGTCAGGTATGTGTATATGTAATTGTACGACCAGATGTGTCAGCATGAAATGGGTGTTTCCATTTGTGGTCCGTTGCCATGGGGTTGCTATGGGGACAGTCTGACTCTGCAGCCATGTGGAGATTCTTAGTATGACAGAACAAGCGGACGGCCGCCTTTCTCTCACATGTTCTTCTGACGAGAGACCTTTCCCAGCTAACAATTTTAGGTTGTAAGAATGTTTCCCAAACGTTAAAACATGCAAGAAACGTTAAACATGTTACTTTGAATATTCTATAGAAGTTCCAAACAGTTTTTTTAGACATTGTATTAATGTTATTGCTTGTTTATAAGACCGTTCAAACATTTTTTAATTCTGTAATGTTTTTAAAATGTTCCAGTAACAACTTAAGAACAACATTTTTGATATATATGATTATAACTAAAACGTTCTACTAACATTACTACCAGAACATTTGTATAACTGAGAGAACTGTGAGAGAACGTTCTGAGAACATTTCCTGTTGGCTGGGAAGGGAGATCACAGGTGGTTATGTGATGCAGCTTTTAGATTGTATTTAAAACTGCAGTACATCAGCTTTGAGCCGACAGGCATCTCAGACCAGCGGAGCGTTTAATACACACTTTAATACGCTCAATGTAATCGGATAATAATACAGTTGAAATCTGTTTGTGTTCTCTATAGCTTAGCCTTTAGCGTATACAAACTGTGTGTGTGTGACGCAACATCTGCTGAATGTGTGTGTGTGTGTGTCAGCAGAGTTTCAGCACATCTCAAGTTTGTGTGTGTGTGTGTGTTTATTCATGCGACTGTCACATCTGCAGGTCTGGTGTTGCTGTCTCACACACACAGCAGGCTGGCATCGACTGAACAATCTTGACAAACTTTATTTTTTGTCAGGTTTGTCAGGCAGCAAACCTCATCGACAGACTTTTATAATCACATCTGTTAGAAATAAATCAAAACTTTAAAGTCACTTAAAGCAAATGTACATGAATAACACAAACCTGCGCTTATTAAAAGTGACGGCAGTATGTTTGTGAGTGGACTTGAGTTTTGTGTCTCGCTGTGATCACACTGAGTGTTTCTTTATGAAACGCTGTGATTTCTACTGGTGAGGAGATGCTACACTTCACCTTTAATAATATAACAGTAAAAACATTGTTTTCAGAATTCTCTTAGAATAAATCTAGTTGAGGTGTCGGCACTATTGAGCTTTATTTAGTAGTTATTTTCAGAAACCTCCAGTCAGCAATACATCTAATGTGTGTGTGTGAGAGAGAGASAGAGAGAGTGTGTGTGTGTGTGTGAAAGAGAKAGAGAGAGMGTGTGTGTGTGTGAGATAGAGAGAGCGTTGGTGTGTGTGTGAGAGAGAGAGAGAGCGCATGTGTGTGTTTTAGAGATATTATAACTGTTGTGGCAATTAGTGTTACTGAGTGATTCTCTGTTTGGCCCTTTTGGGTCGTTTTTGGCACTTTGTAGAGAACAATTAAACTAAACTTACACACAGCGTTCAGAATAACACTCATCTATGACAGATACAGTCCAGCTGGCTTTTGTGTGTAAACAAAAGGAAAAATCAAATCTCCAGTTGGCCGGTATGTGGTTACAGTTGAACTGTTAAAATGATGGAACATGTTTCTTGTGGAATATTTCTCACATTATGAAACACTCTGAATGTGTCTGAATGTTTTTGTGATGGATGCAGTTTCACACTGCACACAGACCGTCTCATCTCATATATTATATGTTGCCACTGACAAAATGAGCTGCCCTGTTTGTCACAAATATGCAGGAAAAACAATTATTAATGTCATTGCCTTAGAAGCAAACAATACAGAATATTGTTTCATGGACAGTGAGAAATATTAATGGCCTGAAAATTCTCTTTGCTACTCAGTGGCAGGTGAGGCACAAATGACTTTTAGACACACACACAGACACACACTGACACACACACACTCTGCTGGTGCAAACAATTGCTCAAACACATCCATTCGTTTAACAGCCCATTAAACAGAAAAAAAACGCTTCGGTTTTCATTTCATCAAATTACTGTTTTAAAAAGCAATTTTTTCACATGCATGAATGTGTCATAAATCTCACACACACACACACACACTGAGTCTCAGTCACTCCTCTCGCTCAATCATCTGTTCTTCAGGGACGAGAGGGAATAAACAGTGATTTTCGGGTCTGTGGATGTTTTGCAGTCTGTTGCATCATGCAGATCTCGGCTGGAGCTGCGCAGTCGTGGGTGTTTGACTCAACAGCTGTTAATACGCTTCACAGATTCAGAAACGCAGAATTCTCCTTTATGTTTCAGAGAAAAATCTGCTTCGTGTCTGATATTTCTCCTTAAAAATCTCTTTGGAGAAATTAAACGGAGTAAATTGTTGACAAGTACGGCGCTGTTGTCTTTGTGAATCTATCAGACTCGTTTATGTGGCTGTTTGGGCATCCGCGGGGGGTAAAATCCAGACGGGGTAAAAATAACACTGTCCAGTTACTGTAGCATAACTCAAAACGTATTTTTTCCGCTTGGCCTCCAAACGTCTCCACTGGCTCTCTGTTTAATATTGTTGTCTGAGAAACAAAATATTCATATGTCTCCATCTGTGACTTTTCTGTACTGTTGTGTGTCTGATAAACACTCATCTGATCAGACAGATGCAGTTGGTAACGTACAAACTCTTCTGTTTCTCTCTGTCTGGTGAATAGACATGTTCTTTAAGCAGGTTTGGTTCAAAGACATCCAGAGAGACAGAAAGTGTGTGTGTGTGTTATCTGAGATTTGTCTCTATCTCTCTTTCTCTGTCTTCTTTCCTTCTCTCTCTTTAGTTCTGTTGTACCAGCTCCAACTTCCTGTCTGCGCTTCTCTTTATTGGTTTAAAGAGCTGTCCGTCAACCTATCAGGCTCCTCCCTGTCAGGGTTTTAGTGTGACATATTCTGACTAAAGATAAACGACGCTAAGTAATAATTCTTCTCTTTCTGTTAATGTTGTGTGCGTCTGTCTGTGTGTGCTTGGTGTTTTCTTTACAATATATGTAATAAACAGGAGATTTCATGTCTCCTGATTTCATGTTTTGAAAAACTTTTTTGTAAATAATTGTCCGTCACTTGTACTGAAAACAGATATTCTTGAATAACAGTGTGTTGACAGAATTGGATTATTATATCTGCCCTTCTTGAACAAGGGACTTGATGTCTGTTGTATTTTTGCAGAGAGGAAAATGAGGTTGAAGGGAAACAAGCAAGAAACAAAAGAAACACTTCCAATCATCTGTGACATCACACTGCCAAACCCGCCTCATTAATTACCCACAATTCCACTCGCCGTCCCCCAGACTGTGTTCCTACCAGGTGCAGCACAACGTCAGTGAACTTTTTCCATACTCACTGAAAGCGAAAATAACCCTCAATATTAACATGATGTTTAATCTGTTAATATTGATTAAATTCTTTACTGTTTGCATGAAGCAAAAGAAAATAGATACCTCGCAACTTACAGAATAGTGTGTAAAGTGAGTGTTGCTTGTCCAAAACAGACAAAAACTCAGATTTAGGGAATGTTGTGAGTTAAATCTGCAGTTTGTAACTTCTGTCTCTTTATCGCCATCTCTGTTTGAACAATAAAATTGCAGGTGACTTTACATGCCATCAAACTGACATTTCCTGTGAAATCAGACCCGACAGCTCAAATGATAAATCATTATTATAAACTTGTTGTGAATCGGGGTAAGATCAGGAGATTGTGTTGAACTCTGATCTGTCATGCACTCATACAATAACTGATTTTTGTTTATTTTTAATCAAAACAGTTACACAGATTGCAGCTTTAAAAATAGTTTAAACTCTTAACACACTGTTAGTTAGATTAGATTATTAGATTAGATTGGAAAGTAATTTACAAGTTTGCAGAAACAAACATGTAACGTGTTGTCTGCTGACAACATTTTTTTGTTTGTTGTTTTTGTTTGCTTAAGTTGTATTTAACCCTGAACGTTTGTTTAACACAGAGGAGAAAAGATTGATCACTGTTTCTCGTTGCACCTGGCTGGGACGCTGTGTTCAGACACTCATGACTGCCACCCCAGACGAACACACACGGGTCGCAGAGAAGCGCAGGTTTAAAATAGACGTGGCGCGCGCACACATGCAGTAGGTGTTGAGTTGACATAATGAGAGCACGGTTTTGCTTTGATGCCGCTTGCATCTGTTTTCGCATGTGTATATCAGCATAGATAGCGTTCACATGCTGGTGAAAACACCAGAACCAGCTGAGACAGAAACACACTTCAGTCCAGCCTGTGTATACGAAAACAAACCCGTCTGTGTTCTGTATGTAGCTGCCTGCTGTGCTTGGCACAGTTTAGGGATATCATCCACCCTCTGGCACACTCGCTCTCCAGAAACTTACAGCCAAACCCCTAATAACCCAAAAACCCAAAGAGCCCAGAGGCAGTCACACTCCCCCCTCTGATCTTACAAGCTGCTGCGGAATTCTGCTGTGGAATTCTGCTGCGGAATTCTGATGCGGAATTCTGCTGCTTTCTGAGGCAAGAATCAGTCTTACGTTCACATGGAAATTATGTTGAAATGATGTGCCGCGTTAAGATAAACTGTGCGATCACTTCAAAACAAACTTCTTTTGAAAAAATGTGATTTTAAGAGAATGTTTTAAAATGTTACAGAATTAAAGAAATGTTTGAATAATGTTCTTAGAAATGAGCAATAACGTTCATACAACATCTGAAAAACAGGATGTTTTGAACATTCCTAGAACTTTCAAAATAACATTTTTAACATTTTTGTAACTTAATGGAAACGTTAGGGAAACTTTCCTATGTGAGGCACCCGCCATACCTAAAGATCACAATCCAGATTCTCTTTAGGAAATGTGGAACTCTAGTTACACATTATAATATTTCCTAGACAATAAAATCTGTTTTGCTTCAGCGAGCTCTCTTGAGTTTTAACACGTACCGTCACCTCGAAGCCAGAAGAACAGATTTTAATTACCAGTTCGGTAGCGCGGCGCTGATTACGTTAGAGTGTCGACACACTAAATGAAACCATGACATGGAAAGATGGAGATCTCAAACTCTCTCAAATAAAACATATATTTGTTCTGGGATGAGGGAGGGTCTCGTTGTTTTCGTGCTCTGTCTCGCTCTTCCTCATTCACCTCTCTTTCTGTATCGACACACAATCTGACTCGATGTATTTATTCATGTATTTTTTGCCAACTCTGTACAGTGTAAAAAATATCAATCGAGAAATAACAGTACTGTATAAATATAGCTGCCTGTGAAATATTCACAGAATAGTGTCGATAGAGGACTACAGCATAGACGCGATGTTAAGCCAGTGAATTCTGCTTTTCTGTTAAACCTGATGTATTATATTCCAGCTTCCTTGTTGTCATTTGATTTTCTTTCAACGTTTCTGTAAATGACTTTGTGGCATCATACAGTATGTGCTGTTTAATTTCTATTGGTTGTTTGGTTGTTAGTTTGTTGTTCGTTGTTGAACACAGCGAGGTTCAGGCGCCCGGGAGAGAGCTTTGGGAACGCAGAACGGAACAGCGACGAATTTGTGTGTGTCGTTTGTATAATCTCGTGTACATAAATATGTGACATTTCTGACGGTACTTACCGCAATGTCTAACTCGCATCTACTTGTGCTTCCTGTATTAGATGTCAAGATGTTAGCGAACCGCTCATGAAGTGAACGACAAACCATGTTCCTTTCATTACCTTGTTTTAGTTCCTGTCTCTCAGCACGAAACAGGTGCAGTTGCCATTAGCTGATTGATCGCATTCGTACTGTAATATCATCAAAACAGAGACAGTGCTAACTAAGGATGACTAGCAGATGGCTAGCAATCTGTGCTGTTGGTTTTTAAAAACAAAACCATATTCGCAGAGAATCTTCATGGCCCGGGTTCTACACAAATCAGCATTTAGTTTTAATCTGTACTTGTGTGTGTTTTTATCCACGAGACGGTGTGTGTATATATGTGTGTGCTGACGCGATGAAGCTAGGCTAGCGTACCGGAAGCCTCGCTCTTCCCGAAACTTTCATTTTCTCATACTTCTCAACTTCTAACATTCCATGTGCGCCAGGATGGACAGCCAAAAGTTTCCTTTCTTCGACCTTGTGCCGTTTTCCAGCTACTGAACGGAGGTGGTGAATGTTTGGGATTTTGTTCCTCTAAGGGAACAGTAGAGAGGGTTTTTTTTGGAGGGGGTGTGGCTTGAGTTGAAGGCGTCGCAGACCTCTGGCCCAGCAGCGTGACAGTCAAGCGTTCCCAATTTACAGCCTCTCCTGTTTTTTTGGCCGAGCGGACTGTGATCTTACTGGTTGATTTAATGTTTGTTTGTTTTGCTTTTCTGCCCCACACACCCTTTCACGTGATTGGTTGTGAGGGTGGGCGGGACTAAGGAGCACAGTTCTTACTATGTTCCGTAATAAAATAGAATAATTTGTAAACCTGCTGGTGTGGAGTCTTTAATTCACAATCAGTTCGCAAACACAACAGGCTTCTGTAAACTGAATAGTGTAACTGTCTATAAATAGAATACAGTGAATAATTTTCAAGTCAATACTGATGAATTTATCACCGTGCAAAGTCATGCGTTTGAAATCATTTGTCATGCTCATGAGATATTGAGATGGAGTGTGTTATTAATTTTAGCGTGACGATTCATTTGCCACAGTTTGACACTGTGTTTAAGAGAAAGAGAGAGAGAGAGAGAGAGGGAGAGAGAAAGAGTGATTGCTGTAAACGATTTCTAGCATGTATTTTTTTTCCAAGTATCGAACATTTTAATGCATTTAACAATTATGCATCTTAACTACTTTGTTTGCAATTGTTTTAGTAATTTTAAGGAGTTTCGGAAAACAGTGTTTTTTACAGAACACAGAATGAAGTGTATATTACACTCTTCTGTTCCCATCGGCAGCAGGCGTTCAAAAAACGTTAATGGAACATTAAAATATAACACATTGTTGAATGAAGTCACGTGTTGAACAGCAGAACAGTGGCATGTGTCATTTTCAAGCTGCGATGTTTCAAAATGTCTGAGTGACACGCAGTGTGTTTAAAAGAGATAATGAGGAGGAGAAAAGAGAAGCAGGAGGTGCCGGACGGGAGACACAGGGGGTACGAGGGCACAGAGGAGTCGTAGAGGAGTATATAAATAGAAAAGGAGGCTAAAGCACATCATGCAGTGAGGAAAGGATCTTGCACATTGTGTTCCAGGTTCCTGCAGACTAGACGCTGAGTTCTCACCCCTGTTTGAATCATAGCACATGTTCCAAAAGCAGCCAGTACGCCAGGAGCTCCACTGTGACATCACTGCAACTAATATTAGACGCACTCCATCCACACCCCTCTCTCTCTCTCTTTCTCTCCCCGTCTGTCTCTTGCTCCCCACAGACTCTCTCTCTCTCTCTTTGGCTGTGTTCACCCAGCAGTAGAATATGACTGTCAGCCCCGTTTGGAGTCTTAAATGCGATCATATTCCGGTTGCCTATAAAATGGAGTGACTCTGTTTTTATACTACACAGTGTGCACAGGGCAATCTGAGAGTCACACCTGTTGTCAGATCCAAACCCTGACTGTGTGAACTGAGCCTTTTTGAGCATGAGATCCTTCTTTCTGTAGCTCATCCTCTCTTTTATCTCTCATGTCCTCATTTCTCTTTGAACATCTTAGCCAAAGCTCTCTCTCTATTTCTCATTTTTTCTCCTCCGTCTGTCTTAGCTCGCAGCATTCACAGAACTGTTTACGCTGGAGATGACACAAGCATTCTCTGCTTTGACCAGATTTCTTTTGGAAACTGAGGGTCCAGACACTGCAAGAACCCGCAGCCTGAGGACAGACAGAGAGAAAGAGAAACAGACAGAGAGAGAGAGAGAGACGGGCTGACGAAGGAAAAGAAACATGGAAAGCAAGTGTGAAAATGCAAATGTACAGAGAAAAAAGGTGCTAAATACTTTATAATATACAAAATATAAAATAAACTACACAACACACAGCATGTAGAAACACACTGAGTCGTTGACGAGTGTGGTGTAAGTTTGTGTGTTGTGGGTATTCACTGCAGTTCTAAAGGAGCAGCGCAGCTAAAATGTAAATTCATAAATATGAACGACAGCACTGCTTGAACATTTGTAAACATTCCAAATTCTGAGAATGTCATAAGAAATAAGAAAAAGAAAGATATGGGAGCGAGTATGAAAGGATGAGAGAGAGACAGAGAGACAGAGAGATTGTTTCTGTCAAACCCCCAAAGCAAAACACACACACACGTGATTGATCTACCGTGACAGAACTGCATTTAAACTGGAGATTACTTGCGCGCACACACTCCCCGCACACACACTCCATTAATTGCGAAACTTATGAAAAATATTGTTTTGGGGTCCTTATATTTTGTTGTGGTAAATAAGGAATTATTCGTTTTTTAAGTAGTTCAAACACTGTTGTGTTATGCTTCACATGACTCAGAAAATCCCTCGTTTCACAAACAGTTCTGTCTGTTTCCCAGCCTGTTTACAGCAGGTCTGATAACTGTACCAGCATCAAGGCAACACTGATTTCTGCTACTGGAATCTTTCACTGTAAGTTAAGCTTACATTTCAAATGTATTTCAAACCAATATCTGAAAATCGTAGCACAGTATCATCAATTTGTCTTCTTTAGCTGTATTTTCAGGTGTATACGCCTGGAATAAGCAGTGTGGCAAAGACCAGGCCACAGCCTAAAAATCGCTGTAACGTGATTGGCTCGTTTAATTGATAGGCGGGACTTCCGGAGTTGCTTGTGTGTTTATTGTCTGTGCTCAGCACGTATTCAAGTGGGTCAAAGAAAATTGAGTTCCTTCACCTGCTTCAGAAGTGTACGAGTGAGTGCTGAGTCGCGTCATTTTGTCTTTTTGTGAAAGACAGTTTCATTAAACAGTTGCACAAAGTTTAAAGTCCACCATCACCTCTAATCATTAAAGCTCTGAATGCCATTTATAGTTGAAGCTGGAAAAAAGAAATTGTGACATTGTGTCTGGCTTGTGAACGAGAAAAAATAGCCCCGATCTACCTGCAGCCCGGAACTGCCTCTGTTTGAAACATAAAACTGCAGGTGACTTCACAGACTGTTCATCGCGTATATTTAGTCAAATGAAGGAAATCAGACCCGACAGCTGAAATGATAAATCATTATTATAAACTTACAGTTGTGAATCAGGGTGAGTAGATCGTGTTGAACACTCATCTGTCATGTACTTGCTTAATAACTGATTTAATTAATTAAATTTGAATTTTTACCTTTTTGCAATTCACGTTGGCTTCAAAACAGTTGTAAAACTATTGACTGCTACGCTGTAGCAACATCGCTGTTGATGTTTTTTAGATAAACTACAATCTGTAGCCTTTCAGGGGACGTGCTGTAAACATTTTCCCTCACAACAGGCTGAGACAAACCAGCCGGCGCAGATCACCTAATTGTCTCGCTGTTTATTTGCTGGGACACAGGAGAGCAAACACCCTGTCGGGCAGGTGATGGAGAATGACGGATGAAGACAGGTGGACCGGAGGGAGTCCGCTGATGGTCGCTGGAGTGATGAATGTGACTTTATCTTCCGGAGACGGATGGTAACTGTAATATTATTGCTTCTTCTCTTGTGATTTTAAGCACCACCACAGGCGCAGACAGACACACACAGACTGTGTGCGGTTATTAAATATGTGTGAGAACATATAACACGCACAGTAAAATATTTTCTAAATGCATGAATATCATGGGACACAGAGCACGCCGATGATTTGACAGGGCACTTGTGAAGGGCTCTCCATTATAACAGAGCGGCAGCGCCACCCTGTGGTCAAATAATCCACAGTTACAACAATGCCGAACTGATGCACTTACAAGCAGCCTTCTGTACACATGACGTCAGAGGAGCGTACCTGTGACGTTCCACGTCTCAAGTCAATTCTCAAAAACCAAATAAACGATCTCTTAAAACAGACTAGCGTTTAATCATTTAAATAAAAAGTATACTGTGTAAAATCTAATTCAAGTGTAATACAAAAGTCTCTTTGAGTAATATTTATTGAATTCGGTTCATCCACACTGTTGTCGAAGGCAATTTAACACACATGTATATAATTGAAGTGTTTTCGAGGAGATTTTATAAAGCGATGTAGGCAATACACAACACTGCAACACGCGTCTGTAATACTTTCTGTCAGTGTGTCGTCTCAGCTCCTCGCGTCGTGTCACGTGATACGGGTCACTGTGTCACGTGACGACCTCCTCTGCGGTTGTCATGGTAACGAGCGGACAGGTAAACGCGCGCGCAGGTGTGCGGTCCGTTACGAGGAGCGACAGGTAACGCTAAACCGATTTAATTCTAAACTCTTGCTATTCACTTAATTAAATAAAAGTTTTCATTACATAAGTAATAATTATATTATCAAAAACAATTTTTTTGTGTCGTTGGATAGACCTTCGGACGCATTTAAATGACGTAAAATGAAAGCGGACAGGTGAAATAGTAGTTTTAAACGCAAGAATTTGAGGTGGAGTTAATGTGAGTAAAATGACCACGATCGCCATCTATTGAACACTGTAATTAAAAGTGTGTGTGTGTGTGTGTGTGTGCTGTTGACTGTTGTTATGGCTGTGTATTGGTTGTGTATTGGTTGGGGTTACAGATGGTTGGAACAGGCAGATCAGAAGGGCGGTTGACCAACACTGCTCTCGACCATTACTGCACCTCATACAGACAGTCATACAGTGAGAACACATGGACACATACACTACTGTCTATACTGTACATCTACTGTACAACTACTGTACAACGTAGAATTTATGTTGTGGATTTTATTTGTTCTAATGTACATACTGTAAAACTGAATTTTCTATAGACATAATTCTATACACACACACACACACACACACATATATATATATATATATATATTATTTTGTGTGTGTGTTCTCTCTGGTTTAGATAAGGAGTTGTTTCAGCCATGTCTGGGTTATCATTCTGGGACGGGTTATCGTGCAAACTACCGTCCTGTTCTGTACTACAGCTCCAGTCTGGACCGCTGTGATAATCCACAGTTTGGGTAAGACACACATTGTGTTTGTGAGTTCAGTTGCACTTTTACATCTGCTGTAAATTAAACATCTATTCCAAAAACCACAGAAAAACATAACACACATGTTGTTTCTGTCTCTGGTTCAGCCTGTCTCTGTTGGACAGCTTTGAGTCTCATTTCAAGCGTCATTACCAGTGTCTGGTTCTGTCTGATGGGACGGAAACTCTGGGCTGCTCTGGGTCCAGACCCAGAGAGAGCGGATATTTGCAGCTTAACACTGACCCGAGACCTGTGCGAGCCCACACACACATTCATACAGTAACACAGCAGGTCTCTAGAGCACTGTACTGTTTTAAC
>JAZGTI010009765.1:0-13409 GCA_036877585.1 Botia kubotai
TGTTATTGTGAACAGAGGTTAGGCACATTCGGGCCTCTGCGCTGTGGGGAGATGTACGCTCTCGACCATCTTCTCAGGGAGGCACGAGTCCTCGAGCTCATTCGATGGGTTGTCAAGGATTCGAAGGGCGGAGTCAGACAACCAGAGGAGGGTAAGACTTGCAGGGATTGGTTAAGCTTGTTTGCTTTTGAGTTTTTTTAATCAAATTAATATTTTGGTTTCAGTGTATCTCATGTTTGTACCTCCACCCTTCGGTCTTTCTCATACAACATTTCATCACATTTTAAATAATTATATTTTAAATGCATTAAAGTTGATCCTCTGTACATAAAATAATAGTATATAATTTATTGATTTGTCTCTATATTTTGTAATAAACAGGCTCTTTTCAACAACCTCTTTCTCTGTGTGTGTTGCGCAGTTGTTCCACAGTTAGATCAGTGTCAAGGGGCCGTGTTGCTATGGCGGCAGTGCACGGATGGCTGCAGTGTGTACAGCACCTCCACAGAGACCTTCCTACAGGCGCTCAGCAATGCTTACAACAGCAGAATCCCAGAGAGAGGAGCCGGCTTTTCAGACACAGGTATATACCTGCATATGTGTGCGCTTGTGCTAAAGACAGGGTAGGTCATCTTGTCCAGAAACCTTTTTATGCTGCTTGAAAGTCTGTTCACATCCTGATAGCAGTCACTATGTGAAGTTGTCTAAATATATTTATATATCTTCTGTAGAGGGTGCAGGACAATAAAATGTTCGTCCAATCATTGCATTCAGTCCGAATGCAATAATAGGATGTCCTGCTTGCCTGTCAAATGATGTATTTGCATATCTCTGTGCACTACTGAAGAAGGCGTGGCTTTGGAGAGTGCTCTGAATGGAGGGTGGGACCTTATGCTATTTCTAGTCTCTCTGAAATTGCCTACCCTACCTTTAACGCTTGAGCAAACACTGTAAATAATTATTGGGAAATTGGTTTCTTAACTGACAAAGTTCTCAACTGTGTAATCAGTTAATCAACATGGATTACATGCTCAACCATAACTGTCTGTATTTCAAATATTGACTGCTAATCATGTTTTCTAATGACCCTGCATGTAATTCAAAGAATCAGTTCCAGTAGGCTAGTCTCAGTTGCAGCTTGTCCATCGATCATCCACCATTTGTTCACTGACCATGTGATCACACAGAAATGGCAGCTGCTGGGTGAAACCGGCAGTTTCAATCTGATTGGCTGTTCTTTTATGCAGCATCTGAGATTAAGGGCACAAAGATTTGTTTATAATGTACTGGGTTTATACAATGAGCGCTTTTGAGAAGTCGCTAATCACTAAATTTTTAAGTTAAAAAGCAGGGAGCAAAGTTTAAAAAAGGAGCATAAAATCTTTTAACAAAACTTGGATTTAAGACTGCCGCCCTACAGCTTTTATATAATTTTATAACAGTAGTTTAATCTGTTTAACCCATGCGTTAAGGTAAGAATCTGTTCTGGTTGACCAGATACAATACAGCGGTTGGTTAATCGCTTTACTTATCCAATGAGGATTAGACCTTATATCATATAGTCCAAGATTTTTCTGCCTGACTCGAAAATTCTCTTAATTCACTTGAATATTTGAAAAAGGTGAAGACAGTGAAGTTTTGTGTGTGTGTGTTAGTGTTTCTTCGTCTGGTGGAGCGGATCCTTGAGAAAAAGCTGCCCAAGCGTGGAGGAGGGGCGGCCAGAGAGAGTCTCACCCTCTTCCAGTTCTGGAGCTACCTGGAAGCAGAGGGAGTGACTGAACTGGACACACACATTTGCGAGCTTGCTGAAGAAGGTACGCTTAAGTGTTGCGTAGAGGGACATTCACATCGATCACAATATGCACATTGCATTGTGTGCTGGAGGTTAAGAGAGAGTATTATGAGCGATCTTTGTTAGATTTATTGAGTGTAAGTCGACTGTCCCCATAAATCATCTCTTATGAAACACAAGCAGCACTCATGATTGCACAACACATCTGGAGTAGTATCGACCCCTCCCATCCCAACGCCCCATTATCACCCCATCCCACCCCTCTCTCGCTGTGGTTTCTGCTTTTGCACTCCTCCCCCATGTCATGTTCTCTCTTCTGTGTATCTGTTTCATCCATGTCTCATGAATCCCCTTTTCCTGCCTTCCAGTGTGGCTTGTTCAGTGTCTGCAGTCTGGAGATCAGGATGTTCTGATAAAGTCTTTGAAGAAGCCTCCAGAATGCAGTCTGAAGAGAGAGGGCCTGAGGGCCGTCAGTCTGCTTCTGAGGGACCCGAGGGGAAAAGTGTGCAGTGCAGCCAGCTCCTTACTGCGGAGTCTGGCTGACCAGACCCGCCACAGGGAGAGGGTAAGGCGATGCACTTGAGATCCTCCTGAAGGTCAGCTAACAGGGAACGTTCTCAGAATGTTTGCTAACGTTCTTTATAAGTTCCCTCAAAGCTATCAAAAAGTAACATTAGTAGAACTTTCTTTAATGTTATAAATCATATACATCAAAAGGTTGTACTTAAGTTGTCAGTGGAACATTTTGAAAACACAATGTTCCCAGAATAACATTTAAAAACAACATTTTTTCAAATGTTCAAACATTTTTTAACAAAACATGTTTGTCAAAACAAACATGTTTTGTTAGTTATTGTAAACGTTAGGGAAACATTCCTACAACCTTAAACCGTTAGCTGGGAAGGAACCTTCAGGAAGATACAAGTAATTTCAACCATTTAAACATAATAACAAACATTACAATGTTTTATTAAGAAATATTAATCCAAAGTGCGTCCAAACCATTAACTATAAATGTTGTGGAGTATTACATCTGTTAGCTTACATGACGGTGAGAATTACATGTGAACTAGATATGTTTTTAAATGCCTTTTCTTCCTCTTCTGTCCCAGGCGCTGGTGAGCTGTCTAGAGCTTTTGGAGGACCAGAGCATTGAGACGCGGGTGTGCGGATGTAAAGCGCTCGCGTGTTTAAAGGTCAGTTCCTGCATGAACGGTGAACATCTCTCCCCAACATCTCAGATCCATTCTCGTCTCATCATGAGCTCCACAACTCATTGCCCACGTCAGCTGTTTCTTCTCACACTGGTTTATATCTGCCTGAATGTCATCAAGCACCTGCTGGTGCTGTTCTGATGTTCTGCGGTAATCTGAGCAGGAATCAGATTATATGTGGCATCACACCTCTACTGAAGAACCGGACTTAAAAAGCCCCACTGTCTGTGTTTGTACATCATAGGCCAAAGAGAGCATCGAGCAGCTGGTGTATCTGTGCAAGACAGATAAGAAGGATGTGAGGGATGCTGCCAAACAAGCCCTGCTCGTGCTAGGTAAGCAGTTCAATAAACAACAGGAAAAAGAAGGATAGACAGGGAATGCGAGTTCCCATGGTCATGTGGGAAATTGTGTTTTTATTTAAAACTGTTTTCCAGGCGTGGATAAGTCATTGAAATAAATTAAAGTCCTGGAGAAGTCATGATAATTGCTGCAATGCAGTTTTTATAGTATAAAAAAGTTTATATATTGGTTTCAATATTGGTGGCTTGCATGCCACAATTATGTCTAATTAGTAAGTTAAACATTCTTTTAAGTTAGATGTTTTCAATGAATTGGTCAAACTGGTTCACAGATTCCTTATTAAAACGATCTGAATCAGAAAGTCTTTTTCTAGTAATCAGAAATGCCTGGAATAAGCATGGAAAAATAATTGAAATTCATTGCTTAAAATCTGTGGAAATTCTAATTATAGAGAGAACATTGTCTCTTATTTGTGCATAATTCATTGTATTCACAGGTGAGGAGGGGAAGATGGCCCATCGACACATCGAGTCATCACAAGATGGCATGTCTCGCCTTTTTGCACCCGGCAGTATGGCCAGCACAGCTTTCTAACACAATCAACCGAAAGACACTCGCCAGAAACAATGTACTCACATCTCCGTATACTGTCATCATGATGCCAATTACAAGCTATTAAAAACAAAACTATCAAACGTACACTTCACTGTACACGTGCGGTTTCAAATGACAAATAAGTGCGATCACTCATACTCAAGAGTGTCACTGTCCTCAAAGATTGGACAGATATTATACAATCAATGGACGAGAGGAGTTGTATGTCAGTCGGTTTGTTATTAATATTTTCAGGATGACCTAAGATGAACTACTGTAAAGTGATATAGTAAGATATATAGAGAGAGTGGGGTGAGAATGGGTTTATATAGAATGCTTTGCTGCCTTATTATTTGGCCCAGTGTGTTGCCATCTCAAGAGCTGGGCCCTGATCAGCAATTCAGGAGATGACTGTGTTGAAAATGATGGGAGATTATAAAAGAGTGTTATATTCACTGAGGCAGGTAGGCAGAGTACTACCTGCAGAGTATACAAAGAACCGAAGTGTCCACTTTGTGAAGAGTGCTTATGTGTGTGTACATATTGATTCAGAGAACGTGTGTTGGTTATCTGAGGTCACGGCTCAGAAAGTAGGAGGGGATTTTGGAAGGCATTTCCTTAATGCAAAAATATCATAGGGATCCTGTTGCCATTAAAAGTGTAACAGTGCCATTATTCCATAATGTCCTGTTTCATTGATACAGATTATATATCTGCATCCCGTTGGAAATGTTTTGTGTTTAAGTTTTAATGTTAAATGCTCAATAGCAAACACAGATCTGTGTTGGCTCACCATGCACTTCCTTAGATTGAAGCCACTGGCAAGTGGTGAAGCTGTTCTTTTACAATTCATTTCTGAAGATGTCACCATTGTTTGAGGGAACTATGTAAACAGTGTCGAATTCTGCCTTTTGCAATAGGTTCTGACATACTCTCCATGCTTGTGATCTTTAGTCGTGCTCGAATCGAAGCATTTCCTCAGTGCTGCTAGACAGGAAAGTTCTGAGTTGGATCCAGAAAGATTTGTTTTACATAACACCATTTTAGCTGAATTTGTTCCAGATTAACATGAGAAAAACGCCTCGTCAGTATACAAGTGCCTCAGATTAGTACAGGGAGCGAGAGAATGAGATTGAAGACTTTATTTAAAACTCAAGACTGTGGTTTACAATGATAAACTACAGAACAGATTGAAATATATTTTTCATTATCTACAGATTGTGGCGCATTGAAGAAGTGATTTACTTTTGATTTTTATTTCCTCTAAATATGTATATTGTCTGACAAGGATATTGCGGACTGTAAAGGACTATTAAAATGATGAACACTAAAACTTGGTTGCGTATTCATTAACACGATCAACGTGAAACAAAAGCCATTTTGAAAATTAAAGTTATTTTATTACCGACATGTACGTGTTTGCACGCATGCCTTAAAGAACAGACGTCATTCAAACCATTTTTTGATAATGATTGTCCATGATCAAGTTATCAAAAACAGTACTACACAACAGAATAGCCCAATTGGATAGTTGATTTAACTGCTCTGTCATTAATGATTCACGTTCAACTAGAATTAGCTAATGCAATAGGATCAAACGCTATAATGTATAAAGCTACGCATTTGTCTTAACGTATATCTATAAAAAACGGCCCACATCCGTAATTCAAAAGCAGCGCCCCACACGGCCAATCCGCACAGTGCTTGTGTTTACAGCCCTCCCCCTCGCCACCGCCCCCCTGCTCGACGCGCAGGCGCAACAGCCGCTCAGGGCCGCCATTTTGTGCGGAGCCTACTCTGCAAACGCGGGAGAGGATTAAAACCGTCGGAGGTGAAGGACGCAATTTTACGCCGTCGCATACTGGAGGAAGAACAAACCCTGGGCTTTCTGTCGAATTCAACGCGAGAATAAATCACCAAAAACAGGTAAAATAGCACTACTTTTCCGAAAGGGGGAGTTTTGCAGGAGCTTTAATCGGCCTCTAGGTGTCACGATGGGGCTCCCAGTCCAGGCGGCTGGCGGGGGGTGTTTGTCTCCCTCTATCGTTATCGAAAATTTAGCAAAAACCATTTATAACCCAGAAGTTCGGGCTTCTGTCCGACTATTAAACAGTATTGAAACTATATCCGATGACATTTCGCCGAGATGTCCTATTTTAACGCTAGGATGTTTGTTTCAATGTTTAGGCCAGGCGTCCATTTTCTGTTTCTTCTCTTTGTTTCCTGTCTTTAGAAACCCGCCGTTTCTGCACGCGCACTTAGCCAACCAGCTAACGCGCCTTTGAAACTTGACCAATTTTCAGACATACCACACCCAAAACGGTCCAAAACACACACATAATTCCACAAACCATATTTGGGATGCTTTTAAATATGCAAAATATGTTTGATTTACACCTATCGTTGAGTTCGCGCCCCTCCTTGCGCAGTTAAATTTTTACACCCGAGCCGACGAAACATTTACTAGCTTCGACGATAATAAAGTCCCTTTATTCTGCGGCCTCGCTTCGCCGTTTGCTCTTGTTCACTGCTAGAAACGCGGATGAAATCATACAATATAAAACAACACAAGTCTGTGACGCTGTAGCATTAGTTCCGTCGTTGCTATCTTATTGCGCAGATTCAAATCAAACGAGGAAGATGCCGTTGCTAAATGACACCGATAGCCATTTTCGATAAGTAACACCGAGTCACGCAGCCCTAGACGCCCGGAGCCCCATGTTTACAGGGGCTTTATTCCCAAAAACACACCCGGATCGCCCCAGTTGTCGTTCTCGCTGCGACCGCTCGCTCTTATTGAAAGACTAACCTCAACCAACAAACGACTGAAGGGATAAAAACTGAGAGAGCTCCCTCTACAACCAGACTGGTAGTGGTACAAAAACACGATTAACCGTCTCAGAATGCCCTCTTGCTGTGGAAAACCATAAGCGTGTTTTAAACGTGTGGATGCTGGGACAGGGGACACGTTTGCGCCGTTTAGTTTGTTTAATGGGTTGGCGGCGGCTGGTCTTTGCAGAGGCGAGCGATCATGCAGTCTAGTGAGGAAGTAGAAGTGAATCGGGTGATATGATGCTTTCTGGCGCCCGATCAAGAGTTCGTGAGCGTGGTTTGGTGTAATTGAAAGTCACGCTTAAAGTTTTGCAGAGCTGGGCTCGGTTTCTTTGTACTGCATAGACATTAACTCGTCTCCCTTAATATATTACTAGTGCCTTCTAAATAACGGCTAATAATTTGATTATAAGCATTGTATTTATATTATATGAGAAGTTATACATGCATTTTCGCGAGTATTAATATTATGTTTGACCAACACACAACATCCACCATGTCGGGTGGATAAAAAATTAGAGCATTGTCATATTAGTAATTACATTTACACAACTTAAATTGAATGATGGTTTTTCCCAGAGCGTGACTGATTGCTTAATTTGCATCCCAACAGGTTGAGCTAGGTAGTAAAAGTTGAGACAGACAGATAGCTCGCTCGTCGGAAGCAGAGAGTGGTGGAGGCGCAGGGGTAGAGATATGAAGTATTCCTTTGCAGTGCAGGTAAACTCACAGTATATTACGCAAACAACAAAGGTATGTGATTGCAGTGGTTGGCAATGGAGGTGTCGCCTCAGGTCAGTTCTTCATTAACACAGATGATATCCGCCTGTCTCAGTATGTGCACGTAGGTAGACGCAGTTCAGATTCCCAGTCAGGCAGGACCGTTTTGAAACGCTGCATTTGGTGCTTAATTCCATATTTTGACCTTGTTCCCCACAGGTAATACCCATGGAAGGGGGACCGACTGAAGCAGTAGTGGAAGAGGCAGGGGATGCTTTCAAAGCGAAGGAATGCAAGACATACCAAAGGCGGCGAGAGGATGAGGAGGTGGGAGCTGAGCTGCTGCAGGCGGCTGGGTTAGAGCATGCCCAGGCTGAAGGTGATGCTGTAGTGGAGGCCCAGCAGCAACTGGTTGAAGGTGTTGTTAGTGTCAACAGCGGTGTGGAGATGATGGTGATGGACTCTCTGGACCCTGCCCTGCTCCAGATGAAGACCGAAGTTATGGAGGCTGCTGTCGGAGCGCCTGTCGGCGTGGCTGGTGCCGCCCACGAAGCCACTGTCACTACTGTCGATGACACTCAGATCATCACCCTGCAGGTGGTAAACATGGAAGAGCAGCAGCTGGGGTTAGGAGAGCTGCAGCTGGTGCAGGTGCCCGTTTCTGCCGTGCCCGTCACTGCAGCCACTGTGGAGGAGCTACAGGGGACGCTGGTGGATGCCACCGCCATGCCAAAAGATGGAGAACCAGTCATCTGTCACACCCTGCCACTACCTGAGGGTTTCCAGGTTTGTCATATTTTGTTTACGTTGAATGAATCCTGATTTAGGTATTTACAAATGTAGAATAGGCTTGTGTTACCTGGTAAAGCTTCATTTTACTTTTTTCCCCCCTAAAGGTGGTCAAGGTAGGTGCTAATGGGGAGGTGGAGACAGTGGAACAGGATGAGCTCCAGGCCCAAGAGGAGCAGCCTCAACAGCAGGGGGAGGAGGAGATGGCTGAAGCCCAAAACGAGGACCCCAGCTGGGCCAAAGATCCAGACTACACCCCCCCTGTGAAAAAGACCAAGAAGACCAAGAAAAGCAAGCTGCGTTACAACACCGAGGGAGACAAAGACATGGACGTGTCGGTGTATGACTTTGAGGAGGAGCAGCAGGAAGGCCTTCTGTCTGAGGTTAATGCTGAGAAAGTGGTGGGCAACATGAAACCCCCCAAACCAACCAAAATCAAGAAGAAGGGTGAGAACTTTTGAACCGTGCTAAAAACGAGCAGGCACTTGCATGTTAATGTAATCTCATAAGTTTATCATTAGATCGTATCTAAATCATTGTTTTTTTTCCCTCCCTGCAGGTGTTAAGAAGACATTCCAGTGTGAGCTGTGTAGTTACACCTGCCCGAGGCGCTCCAATCTGGACCGCCACATGAAGAGCCACACAGATGAGAGGCCCCACAAGTGCCATCTGTGTGGACGAGCCTTCAGGACCGTCACCTTGCTAAGAAACCACCTAAACACCCACACAGGTACGTCATCTGCAGTGCTGCATTTGAGATTCAGAGGCAGTTAGTGGAAATGACCGTATAGGCTTTATAATGTGCAACAAGAAACCAAGATTTTCTCTTCCTCAGGCACCAGACCGCATAAGTGCGGTGACTGTGACATGGCCTTCGTCACCAGCGGAGAGCTGGTGCGACACAGACGCTACAAGCACACTCACGAGAAACCTTTCAAGTGCTCCATGTGTGACTATGCTAGTGTGGAGGTTTGTTTCAAAGCATATATACACACTTGCATGCTTTTGTCACCTTATTTGTTTACCTGAGTATTAAGTTAAGCCATTAACTCGGTAATGCAGGTTAGCAAGCTGAAGCGTCACATTCGCTCGCACACTGGAGAGCGTCCTTTCCAGTGCAGCCTGTGCAGCTATGCCAGCAGAGACACCTACAAGCTGAAGAGACACATGAGGACTCACTCAGGTCAGCACCGCACGCTCCACACTCTCTGTCTATTGTGTCATAATTAATCATAATGGTCTCTGATATTTAAAGGGTTCTAAATTGACTTTAATGCTCTTGGTGTTTCTGCAGGTGAGAAGCCCTATGAGTGCTACATCTGTCATGCACGATTCACCCAGAGTGGAACCATGAAGATGCACATCCTGCAGAAGCACACAGAGAACGTGGCCAAGTTTCACTGCCCCCACTGCGACACAGTTATTGCCCGCAAGAGTGATCTCGGTAAAACCGTCTTCTGCTGCTGCTCCGCATTTGCCTTTTTAAGGAGGATCTTTCTTCTTAGCAACTGCTTGACATGTTTGAACACCTGTCTCCTACAGGTGTGCATCTCCGTAAGCAGCATTCCTACATCGAGCAGGGCAGGAAGTGCAGGTACTGCGACGCAGTGTTCCACGAGCGCTACGCTCTCATCCAGCATCAGAAGTCCCACAAAAACGAGAAGCGATTCAAGTGCGATCAGTGTGACTATGCATGCCGTCAGGTTAGTGATCTTGTTTAAGGCAAAATCTGTATTGCACTCCTCTTATTTGTGTATTTAAGATCTTGAGTGCGACGGTTCCCCTTAGTTCCATATTCTTTTGGCTAACAGGAACGTCACATGGTCATGCACAAGCGCACCCATACTGGGGAGAAGCCATACGCGTGTAGCCAATGCGAGAAGACCTTCAGGCAGAAGCAGCTCCTGGACATGCATTTCAGGCGCTACCATGACCCTAACTTTGTACCCACATCTTTTGTATGCACCAAATGCGGCAAGACCTTCACTCGCAGGGTACGATGGTCTTCAGATGTTAAGATGAGCTTTAGGTGCTACTGGTTGCATGGAGGAGTATCTAACAACATGTGTTTGTGATGGTTTGACAGAATACCATGGCTAGACATGCAGAAAACTGCACTGGGTTGGATTCTACTGACGGAGAAAATGGAGCTCCGCCCAAGAAAGGCCGCGGAGGCAGAAAGAGGAAGATGCGTGCTAGAAAAGATGATGATGAGGATGACAGTGGTAGGTGGCACTTTGCTCTGCTGGATTAATTCCTGGTTTATGAAATACTTTAGAATACATTTAACTCTAATTAGAACTGAATGATCTGAACTCGCTCGGGTTTTTAGAATTGCTTGAATTGTATGCGAATTGCAGATGAGCAGGGAGAGCCTGAACTGGAAGACATTGATGAAGAGGAGATTTTTGACGATGAAGATGACGACGAGGAGATGGAAGTGGAACAAGCTCCACCCAGCGTTCCCATTCCTGCTCCAATTGAACCTCCTCTCAAGAGGAAACGGGGGCGACCCCCAAAGAATGCAGCCAAGACCGCTCCTGCCAGCTCTGGCCCGCAAACCGCTGCAGGTAACGCATGTCCTGCTGCAGATACAGACAAACTCTTCAGGTGCACCAGAGCAAATGAGTTTATAATCGGACTTTCTCTGCTTCTAGCTACTGCTGCCATTATCCAGGTGGAGGATGAAAGCACGGGGGCCATCGAGAACATCATCGTGAAGAAGGAGCCTGAAGGCTCTGACGCTGCTGCTGCTGCCGCTGCTTCCGCCCAGCCCGTGGTGGAGGAGGTGGAGGCGGTAGAAGCAGGCGTGGAAGCGGTGCAGATACCCGTCCCTGAGGCCGCGGCTAACGGCGACCTCACTCCCGAAATGATCCTTAGCATGATGGACCGGTGATCTGGGGACACGTGTACACACACAGGCTGATCTCACACACACACGCTTAAATAAATACACATCCCTGTACGTGTCCCGCAATTATACATGCGCTCACATTCTCCTTTCTCTCTCTTTTGAATACCACACTTCTTTTTCATTGTATCCTCGTGTTTATACCCTCATGTCAAAGCAGATTTCTTAAGACTTCACGTTTTACTCTCATTTCCTATAAAACCACAAAGTCCTTCAGTTTTGCTTACCGTAAAACATTTATGCTCACGAGGATCACAAAACTACACGTCGGATCGCATCGTCCTGTCATTGGGGTAGTTCAGCTGCTGAGTTCTTTTTGCTGCGTGTAATCGGAGGGGTGAGTTGAGAGCAGCAATGCGCGGCGTCTCCATTTAAACCGATGTGCTACACGCATCTAGACTTTCTCTTCCTAGTTAACCCGACGCATTTTAAATTTCATTTTATTTACCGAATCAGTCATCGCCGCGGCAATGCTGAGATACAGTTTAATTTTGTGCCTGGTCAAGCCTTAATACCTAGAATCGCCGTCACTGCTGTAGAAATGGGTGATTTTTACGCCATCTGTCCGAGAAAACGTTTGACTTTTGACGTTTATTCGCCGTTTGTTCCTCACACGCTCCTTCGCTGGTCGCCGTTGATAATGGTAGAGAGAATATGTAGCCATCCCGTCATCAAGCCCGGGACATCATCCGTTCATGTCTAAAAATACTGCAGCTGATAAAGATGTACAAAAAAGTAACCTTGGCTAGTCTTGCTTGTAAATAATTTTAAATTTCTGTTTTGTTATGAACATTTTAATCTTTTCTAGTGAACTGATGACCGGAACGCTAGGGCAGTGGCTTTTAACACTAGTTTGAAAACATGCCGCAACGCTTGCGGCTTTCGAACTACGTGCGGTGAAAACAAAAAGCCTGGAGAATCATGTAGGCCGCATAACCTCTTTTCTTTCTGTCCTTTCTGTAGCTTGAATCGTCGCATTTCAATCTGCTCCACATGTGCATTCGGGAGGGGTCGCTTAATGTTTTCGCCACAACTTTAAAAAAACGAGAATGGTTTTATTCATCAAATGTCATTCCATCTGATGAATAAGCGTCCATGTTGGATTTTGTTACAGCTTTGTAAAAGGAGGAAAAGGGACAGAACTGTGGAAATATAATGTGTGGGTCTCTCATCATTTGGTTTTGATGTGATCACATTTCCCCTGCAACCAGCCCGTGAGGTTGAACCATGACCTGATATTTGATCATTTGGAGGATGAATAATTTCCATGGGATACTGAGAGACAAAAAGACGTCTTGCCACAGGCCGCATCTTTGTCGTTTAATTTGGGTGTTTGAGGAAAATAGTTTAATACCGTCTGTTTCCAGGGTACTCTTGGATGGGGTGTTTGTAAAAAGTTCATAAAAAAGCAATGTCCTTTTAATTTCTGTTCTTTTTTCTCCTCATTCAGAATGAAGTTTTCCTCCGTTTAATTGCATTTAAATTGCTTTCTTTTTTTAAGCTCTTAAAATTCTAGGTTAATATGCGTTTTGTTTTTTACCTAGCTGTACTGTGTGAATTTTACAATGGTCAGAAAACCGACCGTATAAAGACATTTATTATGGCTGGGTGGGGCATAGAGGGCATATGAGGTAAGATGGTGTGGAGAATGTATTGCTGTACAGCTAATAAAAAATATTGTCCTATTTTAGTGTTTGTCCTGTTTTCCACCAGTTTCACCTCAGTTGTATGGCTGGCAACAGAACTTTGATATATGATGCACGGTTGTACAGGAAAAAATACATTCTGCCATATCAACACATTATTTGACTGGAACAGCTGGTACCATTTTAATAGGCCCTAATGAAGGCGCATCAATTTCTCAAAAAACTATGTTAGCAAGCAGTTAAAATGTTAATAAAAGATAAAGGCTCAAAAGGTAGATGTGAGATCTATGCAGAAATGCTTTAAATTATAGAATCGTGATGATCCTGTCATAAAAGGTTTACTGTCTGCATCTAGTATTTGACCTAAATTGATTTAACCTCTTTACATAGTCAAAACGCCGATGAAGGCAATGTATTGAAATTGGATTCAAAATTTAGTTCGAGGCTTCCAGTTTAAAATAAACAGTTTCTACCAGCAGGGGGAGATGCTGAGTTGAGAAATGACCAGCTAGCAAGAAACACTTTAATGCAGTTTTGTTTTCTTTATCGTCTAATCCATCCTCAAACACCGAAGTGAGGGTTACATTGACAACATTTATTACACTCCC
>JAZGTI010009766.1:0-18434 GCA_036877585.1 Botia kubotai
GTGGCTTTATTATCTAAATCAATAACCTCTGAGTAACCTCACTGCAATAAAAGAGGAAACAGGAGGGGTGTTTAAATGCAATGCTCAGGCACTAGAGAGGCACGACTCTCTTATCGTTCTCCGAATATTAATCAGAATAAAGAAATCAGAATATCACTTCCATATTACAGTATGTCTGTCAGTGCTGTCATTTTAATCTGCAGAAATTTGATTGTAAGGATACATTCACGAAATTATGTCACAGTTAGTAGAAAGTAACATTTCCTGCTGTCACAATGTGGTCACAGTTGCAAAACTTTAGTGTGTGTGTCAAATTTCCTCCGCAGGATTACAGAATTACTACAACAGCGTGTGTCGTGTGTTTGTCGAACACTAATGTGAGAATGTGGGATGTTAGATAATAAAATCAGATAATATTGAGAATGTCCGATATAATCCTCTTTTATAAAGAATCTGTTTTTTTTCTGTCCCTTAAAGTCACAGTGAAATTAGAAAAATACTATTCTAATTTTTATGGATTATGTTATGAATGATTTATCTGTTCACATGATTTTTTAAAATTAATTTGCCCTCATACACGTTCATCAAAATTTAAAAATGTATTTCCCCTCTGGAACAGCCTCTGATGATGTCAGTCTGACAGCTTGGGCGGAGCCAAAGCTGTTAACCACTCCCCTTCAACAGTCAGTCTACACCTACTTTCCTTGAGATGACTGAGATCTCTATGAGACACAACTGAGAGTAATAAACATCTCACTTTTTCTGCTTCGGCTTTCCTAAGGGATGAGACAAACAGAATTTGCACTGGGCATCTATTTCTCTCTCGTAAAACATGTAAATCACCCAACTGCAATTACACACCACAGTGAATATTGTTAACCCAACAGCTGACCACAATTAAGCTTAATATATAATCTCACTTTAGCATTATTGCCTACAGTCAGTGATAACAGTAAATATAACATAAGCACAATCGCAAACAATCACAGAATAAAGAACACAATTTATGCTAACCTGTTTATAATCCAGTTCCACAGGGGACAGACAGGAACTAAAGTCCCAACCGTTGTTTCAACAGAGACATTAAGCTGATTGTACAAAACATTTCTTTCTAATGTCTGGCATTATGAGACACTCAGTAAAACACATAAATGTTGAACTACACACAATAAATCACACAGTAATCTTATTCTACCACTCGCAATGCCGTCGGGACGCCCTAATCATTCTAGGACATCCCTGAACACGGACACTTCAGTTCGCCAAGTTCCCAGAAGTCTTTGTGCTAATGGCTCTCGGGCACGCTCAAAGACACAGATGCGTTCAATTAAAAAGCACTTGGGTGGTAAATGAGGGTGCAGGTGTCCCAGAGGGTGATCTAGCGCCGTGGAAACAGCGGTCCTTCTTTAGATTATAAAGCTTACTAAATCCAAAGTCTTGTTCATCAACTGAATTCAGTTCAAATGAGGGGGAGAGACATTTTGAGGTTCTGCAAAAGGTGTAAAAGCTATTGAAGTTATCCGGGCTTTGATTTCTTATTAGACCAAATTAGCATTCTGTTTTTTTAGCAAAGTGCAGTTTTTAAAAGTAGGGTAAGCAGTTATGGAGGACAGTAATAGCAAACTAGCTTTAAGAGCCTAAGATCCCGCCCTCTGTTCAGAGCGCTCTTTAAAGCCGGTGCGCAATGATTGGACGAAAAGTTTGTGTTCTTGTGCCTTTCCACGGAAAATATATATTTATAAAAATTTATTTCAACCACTTAATGATTGCTATCAGGATGTGAAGACTTTTAATCGGCATAACAAAAATGTTTCTGAAAAAAATAATTTGCCCTGCCTTTAAATTCAGGTTGGACTGTTTTGAAGTTTGAATATTTAGTGACACACTTCACCTGATTAAGCAAAAAGTACAAAATAAAAGTCAAAGGTTTATAGATCACGAGGAGTCTTACAAATAAAACGACTGAATCTGCATTTTTTATTAAAAATAAATAAATAGACAATAAAATGCAGTGAAAGTACTTCAAAAACAAATTCCATCTTTTAAGAACACTCCTACTTTTCCATAGAAGAGAAGGAACGTTTTATATGTATGTGTGTGAAAAAATAAGGTTTCACAGGGAAAAGGAACAGACAGGTAAATAAGAAAAGGAAATTAAAGATTAAAAGCAAGTCGTTTAATATTCCTGCCATGTCTTCCAACCGAATCTGCAGCCCTGTTTTAGGTTTTTAATGAAGTGAGATTTTAAAATCTGTCCCACCTTTAGAAGAGTCGGAGCGGGTGACGGTGGAAAAGACTTGACCAGAACAGGACGGTCTAAAGAGTCTGATATTCGTGGAACTCGGCCATCTTGTTTCCTGTGGACAAAAAAAAAATCCTCAGCAATGGGGCTGAATAAAACCAAAACATTCACAATGGCCTGCTGTGAACTTTAGGTGTTCTCCTGAAGATCAAATTAAAGCTGTAACACTGTATCATGGATTGCTCCAACTGGGAAGGAATTGATTAGTTAGTATTCAATACAAGACGCTGAAAGAGCCACAGGTGTGTGTGAATGCAGACGGCCAAACATTACAACTCAATGACACGCCGCATGGGGGAGGAACAAGCATGAAGTTTCTTTCACCACCCTCCACTGTTTCCTCAGTGCTCTGTAATTTGACTCGAACCATCAGCTCTGTTCAGACACATTATTTTACATCGACTGCTCTCAGCCAGCAGCGTTTTACCACCGATCCTAAATCAATTAAAACTCGTCATTTGGCACTCAATCTGTTTCTCTACGCCCCGGTCCAGACGTATACGAATAACTGTCTGAAAGCGCATATGGAGTCATTTCAACTAGATGAAACCAGATGATTACTATATTGTTTCACTGAAAGTTGATTGAGGCTACAGTTTGAGGAATACTTTTGTTCCAAAAACGAAAATTCCTTCATTGTTCACACACCCCTGTTATTTTGCCTGTGGAACACAAAAGTGAAACTTTTAAAAGCCTTCATGCAGCTTATTTCCCACTCAATGAGAGTTCAAAGTGAGCACATCTTCTGTTTATCTTACACATGTATTATATGACTAGTGGAATATAGTGATCAAGGTGAAATGAGAGCACTCAAGAGGGCAAGAAATAAAGCAAAGCAGTTTGGTTGTACCAAGACAACCAGGAAGTGATGTCAGAGACTTATGACATCACGTCCTCTCACCAAAGGCGCCCGAGTATGACCTCATTAGCCTGATGGCAGGCTGTGTGCTGAAAGGCTGCTCAAGGCCTCTGACAGTTTTGACAGCAGTACAAGCTGTTGATTTGTCAGGGCACGTAAACCCAGCTTGACTGAGACGTGGCACAAATACACAGACGCGGGCAACATTCATATGAGCATCACTTCATGACAAGCTTGTTACCTCAGGAGATTCTAGAACAGTTTAATCAAACTATTTCATCTTGCAACAATTTCAAGCTTCAAAAACAGCGTTTTGAAACCTTTATGGCTGTAATTTCATAATCATGACCGCTTTAACACAACGCCCACATTTACACATCAGCTACGTCCACTACATCCACAAACACCTAATGTCCAGTCACAGTAAAATAATGAGGACGTTTTTGATCATGTCATTCTGACCACAGCAGTTTGTGTGGCACATTTTAGCGGAGATTGTTTCGTGAATCTGTCGCTGGTGGCACAGAAGCTGTTTTTAAAAGGACGAGAGAGCATTACGCTTCACGCGATCCCACGGAAGCTCTACAACCCTCGTGTGAGTATTCTTTGCACTCATTTAAGATGCAAAAAAGTGAGCCAATCATAAAGAAGGACATTTACATAGACGTCATCAAGTTACAGCAGCCAAAAAACTTGTTTAAATGGTCAAGACATGGATGGAAATTGGCATGTTACACTAAACCACATGCTTTTATTGCAACAAACTACAGGAAAGAAAATGTAAAGGTTTAAAAGCAATAGTTACAATATCAGCTACAGTGGCTTAAGAAAAGATTTAAGCTCAAGACTTAAGACTGACAAAAACTGAAGGCAAAAGGAGGATTTATATAGAAAATGCAAAGCAGCGCTGCTCGCTGCTGTCAGACGCACCTGCTAATACAAATGAATTTGACTGTGTTTACATGAATTAGCAATAAGCTATCTGACACTAGCAAAGAACTACAGCACAGGGCGTGTGTTAAAGAGACAGAGGTCACTGCATCACTTCTGCATGTTTTAAGATAAAAACCACAAGGTAATATAAATGAGTAGAAAAAAAATGTGAGAAAAAATAAATCTGTTTTCATCTGTTCTTATGAAAATGCTGAAAACACACACACACACACACACACAAAAACTACATTTACGTTTAGCAGACACTTTCATCCAAAGCAACATACAGTGCATTTAGGCAATACATGTGATCAGTATATGTGTTACCTGGGAAACGAACCCACAAGCTTTGCGTCGCAAACACACAGTTCTACCAACAATAATAAAACAGGAACATACTGTGAATTCAACATTACCGAACAACAATACCTGTACAATCCTGCCCTCCTATAATGACCGACTGTAAAAGCATAACGTTACGGTATGCAGCGGGCTTATGACCATTGCATGAATTTCCATTATTAATACATTATAAATGATGCATTTTGATTTGTGTGATGCCTTGCTTATGAGCTACAGTGTCCTGTTAAGAGAATGTTGTCTCTCATTTGTCTCTCAGTTTGCATTTGTTATTGCAAACACTGACTTTCCTCTGCAGAACACAAAGAGGAGGTAAAGCGGAGGGTCACTGACTGATAGTCAGTCTCGGTTCTCATTTACTGTCGCTGCATACAAAAAGATGCATCGGCATTCTTTAAAAATGCTCTGTGGAAGAAAGTCATACAGGTTTGAAAGGAAATGAAAGGCGAGCAAGCGATGAAATCTGTTCATTTGTCTAAACTAACTCTTGAAAAGTAGAGTTAACAGTACGACAATATTAAACATGCTCAAACCACCAGTCATGCAGTACTGTATTAACAAGTATATCCAGGAAATGTTCTCAGAATGTTCTTTTAAAGTTCTTACCAAGTTAGCAAAAACATCCTTGCAGTGATGTCAGTAGAACTTTTTTTAACGTTATATTTCACATATCAAAAATGTCAGTCTGAAGTAGTTAGTGGAACGTTTTAAAACACTGCAGAACTAAAAAAATGTTTAAATAATGTTCTTATAACCGAGCAAAAACGTTAACACAATGTCTAAAAAACTGAACACTTTAAACGTTCATACAATGTTAGGGAAACATTCCTACAAACTCTAATTGTTAGCTGGTATAACATGACTAAAAATACAGAAATCAGAGCACCAGAAGAAGCTTGGACTCATTTATAAAACAAATGCGGTCAATGCCATCAAACAACATTCCCCCAAAACACAAATTGCCTGTTTGATTACAAGCTGTTTCAGTTATGTTGTGTGGCATGCCTACAGCTGCCTGCCTCCCTGCAGGAACACCTGCTCCACATATCAGCCAACAGACATCTGATCCGATCAAAGTGTACGAGAGCGAGAGATTGAGCGAGAGCGAGAGAGATTACTTACTTGTAAGCACACACGAATCAGCACCGTGCAATCTGTTCCGCAGCTCCAAACCAAATGGGCAGGTGACAGACAGAGCTCGTTTTCCCTATTGCTTGCTCATCCTCTCTCTCTCTCTCTCTCTCTCTCTCTCTCTTTCTCTCGCTCTCATCCTCCCAACTTATTCTCTCTCTCCCTCCCTCTTGCTCCGCTCTCCATTTTATGACTCACTCTCCTGTTTTTGGTCATCAACACACAGTCTATTCCTTTCAAATCTGTTTGGGGTCTCTACATCCATTTATCCGATTTTTATCCCTCGTTTGAGATTTCTCCAATCTTCCAGTCCTGTGACACTTCTGACTAGCACTGTTACATTCTGCTGATGAAAACACAGTTTCAGCGTCTTATAAGAACGTTCCGGCTTCAATACACGTTGACCCTGTCTACAGCACCTGTGACACGCTGCCGATTACCATAAAAATTCATTTCAACTGGTCCGTCACTCTGTAAACACTGTGTTTACATGACTTCACTTTCAACAGAAGCCTATAGAGCAAGACAGCACACTGCGGTTGACATCGACAGTATAGCCTGACACTTCAACACTACACGTGGTGAGTATTAGACGACATTTTTGTACAAAAGACTTAATATTAAGTAAACAATATGCACTTTTTTGATTTTAATCGGAATCAAATCTTTAATCTTTCTTTTAACTTTCTACCATTAACGTTCTGATGTAAACAAATTAATTTATGTTTTGTCCAGTTGTTTTCAGCAGTGAGTCACATATTAAAACTAGAACACATCTTATAGAATTATTTGTTGCATAACGCATATGGGTGCTTATATATGCATGCATGTACAGTATGTGTACCAGTGTGTGTGTGTGTTATTCAAGCCTCTTATGTTGTAAAAGGATGCTTCAGGCCTACAATTAGTCCACTCAAACCCCTAAACTACTTTACAAGGACTTACTGCCAAACCCAAAACATTCCCACAGTTTAAAACACACTCAGCCAAAGAAGCCCCACCAGCCCTTTGGTTCTCTCAAGCAGTGCATAAGTGGTAAAATCACATGAACATAATTGATGCTCTTCAGTTCTACCAATAATATGAAAATAACTATCCTAACACCATCCTGAGAACTTTCCAAGCTAACAATTTGTACATTTTCATAATGTTCTATTAAGTAACAAAAAAAATTAAATTTTATTGAAAGTGAAAGTTGTTCCACTAACTTAAGAATAATATTTTTGATATAACATTAAAAAACTTCTAACGTTACTGCAAGAACATTTTTGCTAACTTCGACAGAACTTTCAGAAAACATCAGTCAATGCTCTAAGAACGTTCCCTGTTAGCTGGGTATATACACATTGGTATCATCCTATCCAGCTGGACTATGGAACTGAAAATGACTTTGCCAGAAGTTTCTTAAGAAACCAGGAGAACATGGAGCTGATCTTTCTAATCCTCATTTTCTTACCATATGTGGTGCACTTTATGTAGAACAGCCTCTGAAAGGCTCAACCTTCTTCCCTCTCTGTTCCTCTGGTTCTTCAGCATGTTTCTCAGTACCTTCATGAAAACAAAGAGCCACCAACCAAGACCGGACCTCTTTAAAGTCTTGTTGTCTATCCACACCCGAGCAAACAGAGACTCAAGTCTGAGATGTCCACCTGATTGTTGAGTTGTGTGTGAGAACTATTAAGGAACTGAAGAAGATGACAAACCCATTTTTCTCCCCCTAAACGGTCTTAACTCTGCCCACAGAAGGTGGGACCGAGACTCGTTCAGGTTACCAAACAAAACCAGCCCCAAGGGCCATAAAAACTGACAGTGGAAATGGCTGAGCAGGGTGTTGCTCTGTCAGTCATGTGAAGTGAAACATCCAGAGTGAGACCAGATTTAGTTTACACAAGGCATTGGCTTTTTGGATCATACAGAAATGGATTAAAGAAATCTAGATCTATGAAATGAGAAACTAACACACTAGTTCACTTCAAAATAATCAATGTTTTACATTCTCTAAAATCTGATATTATTCTGCTCCTGGAATTATATTTTACATGTGTTTTTATTGTGTACAAGTATGAAATTAATATGCATTCATTAACCATGACGGTCTAATTCTGGACAAATGACAACATTCTCAGCTGCTATTATGAGTTTCATTTTAAAAAATGATCTTTTTTCTACATGCTGAAATAATTGTCAACACAGCGCATGTGTAGCTTCCGGTGAAGAAAACCGATGGTATGTAAATAAATGTAAATACAGATGTGTACATCTAGACAGAGAGTGAGCACACAGATATCCTGCCGTCTCAGTGGAGTAATACTGTCAGCTTTCGGAGGTCCCCTCCTTTAGCTAAACTCAGACTGGCCTATCAGGTAACAATAAAGGGTGGAGACCCTCATCTGTCACACAATCCATCTGCTTTCTCACCTGGCCAGTTTTCAACTATAAAGACAGTCTGAACAGACCTTGTTTTAAAAGTGTAGTATAGAAGGGGACTAGACGCAAACAACTGACCTACAAAATAAAAGATAATATAAAGATTTTGACATTTTAAATGAATATGCATTCATTTTCTGCATAATGCATACACACAAATGAATTACTGTAGAAATTCAGGTAAAACAGACAAACAGATATTCAAGATGGAGTTATAGACAGACCAAAAAATCAATTTGTTCTTAGAAAATGTGTACATTTGTACATTAAAGCACAAATGTATTAGAATTACCAGTGTGAAATGAAGGTAAAATTGCACAGGATTCAGTCACTGCTGTGGAGCACCTGTCTCATGTCAAGCTGAGATTCACTTCCTGTGTGTGTGTGTGTGTGTGTGTGTGTGTGTGTGTGTGCGTCCCTCTGTCTGCCTCTCAGCAGCCAGTTATATCACACTCAGACACACACTCCAGATCTGTGGCTTTAAGTCTTTCACAAACAAAAAATAAACAATCTACTGTGTGAAAATACTGAATCCTCAGCTGAACTCTATATATCTTTATTTTGGACTTCAATATTCAGAATGTATTCAATCTTAGGTCCCACTTTGTATAGCATCAGTATTAAATACAGTGTACTTACATAAGAGAAAGCATTTAATACATTGTATTTATGATGCATATATGTGTTGCTCTGGAGAGGTATGGGGCCAAGAATGTAACTGCATACAGATAAATACAGCAATATGTAGTATTTAAAGCTGCAATCCGTAACTCTCTACCGCCATCTCTGTTTGAAACCTAAAACTGCAGGTTAATTTACAAACATTTCTTTAGCTATGTTGAAGTCAAATGAAGCCAAACTGACATATGATGGGAAATGAATAGACAGCTAAACTTATAAATCATTATTATAAACTTACAGGTGTGAATCGGGGTAAGGCAAGGAGGCCATTTTGAACACAGATCTGTCATGTACTTGCTCAATAACTGATTTTTTGTTTATTTTTAACCATAAAGGGTTAAAGATTGCAGCTTTAAAAAACCGAATACAAACCTGTTATGCTTACACTGATAATACTGCATAACAAGAAGTGATAAAGATGAAGCAACACAGCCAATCTCATCAAATCTGACTCTAGATGATCATGTTCTCATCTTCATCTAGCCACTCCCCATGTTTTATTACAATTCCAGACTCGCTCATCCAACAGGAAAATGAAATTAAATCAATCTGTTCCGTTGTAAACGCCACCGACCCAAAGCTGCCGTTTTCGGTAAGCTCCTCGCATTTTTATACATAAGATAAGCAGAAAGCTGTGAAAACAGCTCTTGGGAATGTAAAGCGCTGTGCAGTGCAATGTAACTGGTGCAGACTGGAGCACCAGTAAGGACCAGACCTCTCGCACAGGTCATATGAGTTGAGTGTATGTTGCTGAGAGACACTTACTGGTGTCCCCAAAGACCACAGCTGGCCTCACAGTATCAGGACAAAGTAACAAAACAACTCTAGAGAAATTACTTCCTAGCAGCGTAATCTTTTTCATGGATTACATAAGTGTTATTTGAAAATGTCTGCACACTTTCAGAAACGCATATGCAGTAACATGCCCCAAGACTAATTAAACAATCTTATTTATTGCAAAACAATGCTCACCTTCAAATGATTACCATGGTGTGTGTGTGTGTGGGACAAATTTGTAACCAAAAGTAAGTAAAACCTTTATTAAACTTAAATAAATAAACTTAAATGAACTTTACTGCATTTTACAGTAAAGGTTTTTGTTAGAGTTGGGTTATAGTGTTTACAACTAGCTGTGTGTTTAAAATTGTGTGTGTGTGTGTGTGTGTAATAAAATTAAAAAAAAGTATAAATTATTATTGAATACATAAAAACAGACACACACTGCCCACCCTTCTTTCTAACAAATCAAAGTGTCTCAAGATCTTAGTCCAAACACGTGCTCATCCCCTGAGGACGATGTCACATCTAGCGAAGACCTTGAACTTATGTCTCCATATTCCATTTTACAGTTCAGTCCCCATAAATCTGAGGGCTGTCTCAGCAATGTCCACAGGCCTGCTGATTGACACAGGAAACCAGTCTGAAGATGCCCACTCAGGCTGACTCAAATGCAGCTACAACAGCAGCGACATTCATTCCACGCAGAGGAGAATAGGCTAATGCGTAACACCCATCTGAATAGATGGACTCATGAAAGCTTTGTGTCTCAACAACACGGGCTCTGACAGTGGTGGTGGGCGTATCGGTTGGTTTTCAGGAAGCGTTCGGACTCGGCGTGACTTTGCTGTGAAATTTCAAACGTGCTCTGCGTGCCAGACAAAAGATTTGTTTGAAAAACTAGCGATATTAAAGATGCCTGTCCTTCAACCTCTTTTTTACTGCTAACTGCAGCGCACGTGTCGAGGAGAATGCTGCCGAAATACAAAGCAGCTACAAAACAGTTTTGTGTGCGGTTGCCAGGGTAGTTGCTATGGTGTTCCGGGTGTTTTTTGGCCCATTGCTATGCAGTTGCTAGGATATTATGGGTGGTTGCATACTAAAACAAGTCAAAAGACAAATGATGAGGGGCTGATCTCTAGATACAGATTTTGGACCTTTTATCATCCACCAAGCATGAAACGTAATTCTAAACATTTGGAAAAGTAACAGCACACCTGTCAACGTTTAATACTTTAATACTGCGCTGGAGCGTCAACCTGATTCTGGCACTGAAATATTTACAATATTATCATGTGTTGTATTAACACAGTGACAATAATCAGTTATAATTAACGACTATTGTCAATACCGGTATATTACGGCAGCACTAATACAAACCTACATACATTTGGCATTTTCGTATTCAAAACATCTTTTGTAAAAGTCTTTGTGCAAGTGTAACAAAGTCTGTGTGTACATGCAAGTGAAAGAATGAAAACGATGAAACAGACAGAAAACAACTATAAAGAAAGACAAGAGAAAGGTGGTTTTCTGAGCATGTCGTCTCTCGACACATTAGCATGCACTGCGGCGCTCAGCTGGGACGATACACGTGGAGTGAAACGCAGGTCCTGCTATAATTACATCCCATGTTCCCTCTCTCCGCACATTCCCTCTTCTCCCTCGGAATTTCTCCAGACAAATCATCTTTACAGCCTTTATAAACCTCATTTACACATGACCAGCTTCCCCTCTACATTAATAATGCTGTCAGTCAAACAAACGTAGCATTTTCCAGCAGAGGTGAGCTGGGGTGGAACTGCATGGCGCAAGGCAGAGAGAACTTGCTAGAGTTTCTAGGGTGAGATTCAATCTTATCTGATAATCTGACCCAAACTTCAGAATCGCTCACAGATGAAAGTGCCTGAGGGGAGCTTCGTGCAAATAGAACAGAAGTAGAATCAAATAGAATGGATTCATTTTCCCATATTCAAAGTTCCCAAATGACACTGATAATTAAAACATGTTTAGCCACAGTTTGGGGAGCTTTACATACAAACAAGCATGTATGAGAAAATTGTAACAAACAATATATGATATTGGCATTGATATGATCTGAGGTGAGGTGTATAATCCATCCTTAGAGGAGGAAAGATCTTACCATATATGTCTTGTCCTGGAGAAGGTTTTGTCCACCCTGCAGAGAAACAGAAAACAGATTTTACAAAAACATCATTTTCAAAAACTCATTTTCCTAGCTTCTTTTTTTATGATTTTAGTTGAATAGCATCATTTTTACAGTTATAGTCTTGTACAAAGACGAGTAACACATCTACAGACATGACACACATTGGTGCTAATTGATTTCACACATTTAACACTCAGAAATCTCGACGCAGAGCCATTAGCCCGCTAATACTAAGAGCTGACGAACTCCTCGTGCTTTTAACACTCGACGTGATGCGAGAATGACTCAGCAAATCTATCAAATTAATGAAGGGGCGACAGCCAATTGGATAACGAGGAAGAAATGAGGCACAATATCAATTAATACAAGCAACTGTCATCGCACCACTTTCTGCACGAAACCTGTAACTCTTTACCTTATTCATTCATGCATTTTTTTTTCAAGGTGTTTTGATGGAGACCCGACAGTTCTGCTTGACAAAAGGGCGTAACGTGTTGAGGGACGCTGAGGGTGTGAGACACTAATGTGAGGAGGTTTTTGAACGTTCTCTCTGGGCTTTGTGCTAACAATATTCAGTGACTTATACTCTGTGGTTTAAAAACAGCTCGGCCTTTAAACGTACCCTAAACAAGCCTTTTATTAAAATAAACATTAAAACAGCCACAATGCTGATCAAAATTACATGAGAAGAACCTTATTTTCTTGAATTTAATTTATTTTGCTGAATGAATTATTGTGGAGTGTCATTTGAAGGTCTGGCCACTAGGTGGTTCTACAAACTCTATTCATTAATAACAATGTGCTGTGAGTGAACAGGGGCCAGTGTCTGAATCAAGGATCAATAACCTGCATCAATCACTTCTCAAACACAAGTAAATGCTTGGTGATCAGAAACATCAGGCCAAATCTCCCTTGAACTGCCTCTACATGTTTTAAATGTAAATGTTTTACCTCCTCAGGATCTGTCAGCGGTCAATCAGTGTAACTGTTGTGTCAACAATACGAAGTTACACTTCAGGTTCAGAGGACACACAGAAACAAATATTCCCATAACCTTGTGCAAGGACAAGCAGCAAGCAGTAACTTTTCCAGAGCTTAAGTCTGTGCTCAGCTATCAGGAAAATTAACATTCCACACCTGATTTATTAAAAGAAGTCATTTGACATCATTTGGGAGCTACCTCCCAGTGGGAATTTTTCTTGTCACTTTCACCTTTGTTTTGCTCTGTTTGTAAAGCTGCTTTAAAACAATTCAGCTATTACAGCTGACATTGGCTAACATTCTCTTAAAGTTCTCTAAGAGTTACCAAAAATATCCTTGCAAAAAATTCTTAAGCTGTATAGGGAACATCTTAAAAACTACAGAATTAAAAAATGTTTTAATTTTGTTAACGTTAAAAGTTAACGTTCTTATAACCAAACAATAATGTAATACAACGTCTATAAACCTGTATGTTTTGAATGTTATTAGAACTCTCAATGTAAAATTTTTCATGTGTTTGTCACTTAATGTAAACATTACAGAAACGTTCTTACAACTAAAATTGTTAGCTGGGAATATGTATTGGTAGAGTCCCTATACAAAAGTAAAATTAAAAATTACAAATGAATGTGATCACAATTCACTTTTCCATTCACACAACAAATTGACAGTAAACATTACATTGACATTTATGATGATAGCTGTAAATATTGGAAAGGAGCCTCTGAATGTTGAAACGGGCCTCAAAAACAGACACACGTGGAATCTGTGTTTGTTTATATAAGTGTGTGTGTGTGTGTTCTGAGATCTGACATCTCCCCTGAACTGAAACCACAATTACATTAACACACACACACTCAGCATACAAATAAAAACACTTTTATGTTATTTTTTACAACATCTTCAGCACGATATAAACAAGATAAAACACAACTAGACTCTATCAATAGGTCACAGACCAGTATTAGTGAACAAACTGGATCAAATAGAACCATTTTTAGCAGTCCAAAATACAAACCAGTTCAACCTGATTATCCGTTTATGTGTAAACGTCCGAGAGCTGCAGGTAAAATCTTTCATCATTAAAAGTCATTCCACGTTATTCAATGCCAACACAAAAGAAATTGAGGAACTTCAACAAGAGAGATGGGATGAGGTCACAAACGTCTGCGTGACGCGTTTCTTTATTATCCGTTTTGTTGAGGAAACGAGTTTGCGTGATGTTTGACATCATTCATCTTGTCAAACTCGCAGCATTTTTACTGAACCATAACAATAAGGTTTCCGATGACAAAACAAACACGTGCAACAATGAATCGTACGCACATGTACGCAAGTATTTTGTTTAGTTTAGGGAATTTAAAAAAAATGAGCAAAACTACCAAAGAAATGTTTTGATATTTTTATAGCATGAAGTAACGTAGGCTTCTATACAGCACGGTTTTGAGTTTGTAAGGAACATTGGGATATGATATGGAATCACATGGCAGGATTATCAATGAATAAATCACATTTCTGGTCTTTTATATGTCTTGGAATATTCGTTTTGATTTATTTTACACCTTTTTAAGCTCCACATCCACCGTTAACATTACTGCATGTTAGACTTCTTGTGTGTCTCTTGAAAAATGTTTTGCAGGATTAAACCACATGAGCGTGAATAAACAATAACTACATTTTGATTTTTACTTATTTTTACATAAATGCTTATCTTTTTAATTGATTACTCGCGAAGTAAGTAAGAATGCAGAGTCATCCGTCCTTAGCCCACACACACACACACACACACACACACACGTCTCGCAGATACTCAATGGTCTGTCTTACCCCCCGTATGCTCCAAAAGTGAAACTCCTCTTCCTGTGAGACATGTCCACAGAACTTTTGAATTTCTTTCTGCACCTCCTTCTCTTCCGTTGTTTTGTCTCTAGCAGAGGAGATTCTGTCTCTGTTTCTCTTTGACAGTGGATAAGTGTTTACGTCTCAGTCTGAGAGTCTGTTCCTCCCTCTCTCTCTCTCTTTCTCTCTCACTCTCTCTCTCTACACCTGAGTTGGAGCTTCACAGCTTTGAGCAGGTGCGTCATTTTGAATGTATTTCTATGTCTTCAGAGACAACCAGAGAAACCATAGAAGAAGACACAAATGAAGAATATAAGCTAGAACATCAATGGTGTTTAGCAGAACCGAGATCATCGGTCTCGGAACACGAGAGATGTTCGCGTTCTTATCGAGTTCCTGGAAACACTTATCACTGGAGATCACAAAAATGTCAAACTATCAGATATTTTGACAGATAATTTGACCTTTCTTTGACACAAACAAGCTAGTTCAGGTTGTCAGATGGTAAAACCCAACAAATGTTATAATAGTCATGATTTAAAATTTCACTATGTTCTTTTTACCTTGAGACGTGTTTGTGAAAATAAGCAGGCACATCAGGGTCTACAGGGGCTTTCTGAGACCAAATTTCCCGTTTTTAATAACAATAACACCACATTCACGCCAGCGTATACGCCAAAAAACGTAGTTTGTTCACAAGCTCAGTGCGGCTGTACCGCTCATTTTTGACCACTAAAAATATCAAAACTATTATTCTGTCTGAAACGAAACACCTGGATATTCAGGCAGGGCGAGGAAGACCTCACCGTTCTACGCAGTCATACTGAACAGTCTGTACAAACGGAGATGAAAACAAAGACGGTCTGTTTGCTGCTGAAGGGTGGCTGTAAAGCCCAAACACAATAAAACACTCCCGCTGTACCACTGAGAAATTCTGTGGACATTCAAACTATACGCGCTAAACTTCTCCCTCAAAACGTAACTTAATCAAGGACTACATGCTCTGCTGCTCTCTCGCAAGCATTTCAAATGTCATTTTTATAAGCAGACCTTTAGAAAACCTAAACAAATATTCTTTGATACCCTCAGGCACACAGAAATAGTTGTTTACAGTATGGAAACACTGGCTACAGCATAATGTGTTTGTTATCGGTTCTCATATCAGCTGACAGAGAACTTCTGAGGGAAAAACATCTTTATTTCTTTCTCTCTTTCTTTCTCCTTTTCCTCCTTTCATTGTCAGACAATTTAGGACTTAAAGGACCGTTACTACGGTAACATCCCATTGCTCAAAGGTGGCTTTAAATGCTCCTCAAACGACTTACTTTACTCTGCAGTTTTACGTACTTCTCCTCAGATGTTTCTGCTAATTTTCTTTTGGACATCAGTGAAACAGTTAGGCAATAAGGCTGACAGGCTGTCATACCTACAAGGTGTGAAGATAGTCATGGCTAAAGTCTGAAATCTTTGGCAAAACAAAGCATTACCCATAATTCCCTCTGTGGACTGAGTCAGCTCTCAGTTCTTCATAACAAACACCACAGCCTCACTTAAAACAGGTCCACGATGAAAGTGAGCCAGTGGGTAATTCAAAGTCAATTCAATAAAAGAGATTATTTTATAGAGGGCAGTGGCGTAGCTGTTAGCATCCCGCTGTCAAGGACAGACGGCGTCTCGTGTCTGCCGTACGCCGCGTCTCATAATCACTCTGAAATGTCGTGTCATACATTTGTCCTGCATGAGACAAAACAAACAGTAGCGTTCCTGTAGCGGCTGCTAATGGACCATTCATTTATAAAATACTTCAATTACAGAAAAACCCATTTCTTGGTGGATGTACAGTAATCGCTATTTACATTATAATCTGTAAATAAAAGCTACTGAAACTACTGCCCACCTTCCACTGTTCTTATAAGTGGAAAAATATTTTGACTTATTCATAAACAGATATGCACCACAGCCCGGCTAACCATTTTAGGCTGTATACCTAATATTTCCATTAAGTAAAAATAATGATAAAAACGTTATTTTGAATGTTCTAGGACGTTGTATTAACATTACTGTTCGGTTATAAGTTATTCAAACTTTTTTACATTGCTTTATACATTAAGTCTCTCTTTCTTTCTCTCTCTCTCTCTTTATTCTGGTTAATTTATAAAGAACAGCTCAATTAGAAAGAAGCATCAGCGAGAGATAATTAATCATTGTCTGTATGAGTGTTTGTCTCTCACACACACACACACACAGCACTAGAAGGTCAAAAAAGGTCAAATACAGCTTTGAAAAGCAGATGTCCTTCAAGAGGCAGATTACAATAAAGGGAATTATTAAAAAGCTAATTTAGTAATGAAAAAGGCACCAGTCTGTCCGAATCATGTGGGACAGTAGCTCTGGTAACCAGTTCTAGTGAGATGCCTGTGGTTGTGTTGACTTTGGTGTTTAACTCAGTAGTTAAACTGGTTAAGCAAGTGTTATCTCCACTGTATCTTCTCTTCAATTCCTTTAAAGTTTCATTATAAACGTTCTGCATTCAGGGGACGTACAACCGTCATCTGTCCTGGAAAGCGGCAGAAGGATTTGAGTCAACACTGCCCCCAACAGGACACTGTGTGCTACTGCATTTCTCGATGACATCACACAATTCTGCACAAAACAGAACCACAGAGACCATGACACATCAAATTCCTAACTTACGATGTTGCTTCTGTTCTACTAGAATTCCTGACGTGCTTTAGCGTTGATTGAGAAAATTCAAGTCAAGGACAAAAAAAATGATGAAAATTCTCGTCATCGTTTGCTTATGTCCACGAGGCTTGTCCATGTTGTTGCTGAAAAGTACTTGAAGCTGTCAAACTTCAAACTATAAAAGCATTATAAATATAATTCATATCCATGACGCTCTACAGGTATAAAATAAAAAAGCTGTAAATTAAATGAGGGAGCTTACTGTACTGAGTGTTGCAAAAGATCCACATCTAATGACAAATGTTCATGGTGACAAATGTTCATGACAAAAAGTGCTCATGGTTATGATACTCGATAAATAAAAGACCGCTGGGTGAAGCTGATGAGTGAAAAGTTTCTGAACAAGGTTCTCTCAGAAAGCATCTTTAGCTCAATGCCAGGTGTGGTTACCTGGCAACACGCATCTGCTGTGAGAGAGATACAACTGTGTCTATGGTGCCACTGGCTTTCAGCACTCTGGACAGTGCTGAGTAACAGAGAGCACAAACGACGATGCATGAAAATTCCTTCTTTTCTCAAAACGCATGTGATTTACCGTGTGTGTGTGTGTGTGTGCGCATGAACAAAGATAGCATATGTTCTCCACAGACACAGATCGATTTACAGCTGCTATCAGCTGGAAGTCTGTAAAAGCCCAGAGCACAGTAAAGTGTTGCTCTAGTGCTATGGAGACACATGGCTGCCTCAGGCTGTGAGCTGGGAATTATGGGTATTCTTCCTCCCACAATTACATTACCTCCATCAAGCACTTGCTCCTTTGACCGCTCAGAGCACCCTAGTCACCACGCAGAACTACTTAACAACCACCTAGCAACACCCTGGCAACCACCCACAACATTCTAACAACATGGCAACAGGTTTTGGAATGCAAGCCATTCAGGGAATTCTTTAGGAAAAGTTCGAATCTAGTTTAGCATGTATGGTTGGTCTCCACGGTGCGTCTGCTCGCTGCATGCTCAGTGTTAGATCTTCAAAGCCTGTGGCAATATTTTATGGCTTTCTGGTCAGGCTGACCCCTTCCTACCTCCACAATGCCAGTTTATGTGTTGTTCGGGCCAGCTGACTGATCTCTCCCCCATGCTGTGTGTTTGACCTCCACATGAGAGGGAGAGAGAGAGAGAGAGAGAGAGCACAGCTGGCGGTCTGAAACTGCTTGAGACATTAGAGTCGAGCAGAGTGTGAGTGTGTGTGTGTGTGTGTGTGTGTGTGTGAGGGAGAAGGGAGATAAC
>JAZGTI010009767.1:0-18434 GCA_036877585.1 Botia kubotai
ACATATATTACATTACTTGTATCAGATATGACATATATTACATTACTTGTATCAGATATGACATATATTACATTACTTGTATCAGATATGACATACTCATTTCTCTGAAGATGCATTTCTATGTCTCGACCAGCCAGCGTCATAGCATATTTCACTGCTGCAGGACTTGACTGCAGAGACACAAACTGATTCAGTTTGATATTTGATCTATCTATCTATCTATCTATCTATCTATATATATGTGTGTGTGTGTGAGAGAGAGAGAGAGAGAGAGAGAGAGAGAACTCACTTTGAAATCTCTTTTATACAGGTCATGTAACCTGATTGGTCGAACCACGTCATAAATCTTTTCTCTGTTAATCTCAGAAATGTGACCAGCTACAGCAGATGAGAAAGAGAGTTATAAACACTGACTCACACAGAGTTATGAGAATGTCCTGGAATACAGACCATGAGTGATGTACATATCCAAACTGCCCCAGATGATCCATGTAGGTTACACAGTTACTAACCCACAAACTTACATTCAAATCTATCACATTTCTGCTATTTGTTTTGCACAGTAAATATTTGAGGAAATTGTGGCTCTTTCTTTCATGAATAGTTTTTCTAAAGAACATGTTCTGTTTATTTTAGTTAAGTTGTCTTGTAGTTAATGTTTATAGGGCTTAACAGCTCCACATGTGCTTAACAGCTCCAAACAACAAATACCTGTCAGTTAAGATGAAAGCGATATGTACAGAAAATGTGTTTCTGTCAGAAAAGATTGATGGTTCTGATCTCCACAGGTGAAAACATGTTCTATATGAGTTTCAGAGCAGCTTCGGTTTAACAATATCACTCTAGAGTCTCAGAACTCTTACACTGAGACAAAAGTAAGACATGTGTGTGTGTTTATGAGCTGCTGTACACAAGAGCACAACTGAGCATGTGATACCAGTTACCAGCAATTTAACTTAAAAACATTATTCATCATTTACACATTTATAATGAACACAAGTTATGATTCAAGGTTTGTAAATATAAGACCCAGACATACATTTGAATCAATCTCCTCAAATTAGTTAAACTTTTACCCACTTCAATGCTGCTTATAGTTATAAACTTCTACAATCTACAATTACACAAAAATGGCATTGGTAACATTACAGTGTGCAGTGTGAAACAAGATCGCATGTCTTTGCATGAGCACTTAGACGTGTCAGTGAGTTTCAGCTGAAGATTCTGTGTGTGTTCAGAGTTAATCAGTTATTGTCTGGTGTATCCAGTATCTTACCTGAGGGATCAAATGAAGCACACAGAGTGAAGATCCACAACATGAGATGTTTTCCCGCCATTGTCACTGTGTAAAACAACTGAGAAAGGATCGGTTAGTTAAGCGCAGTTTTCCAGATCACCTGGGCTGTGGCTGTGTCACAGACCACACCTTACACAGTCTAAACTACACAATGAGACAGAGGTTTAAAGAGAACGTCTCTGTTTGAACACACCCCTGAGTGTCAGAAGAAAGCCTGCAATGATACTGTCTGTCTTACTGTGCTGTGAGACACATTCATATTTATCCAGAGGTGTAGAAATGTACAACTTGTAGAGTCATACAGTCTGGACTGATCATCTTTTCTCATCATCAGTCTTTGAATTTTGACACATTTTAACAATGTCAATATGTCAAATTTGGTAATGGGAGCCAAACCAGGAACTGTGATTCCTGTGATGTGGTCTGTGAGAACCTCACCCACTGAAATGCATTCTTGACGTTCTTATAAAAACTAAAGTTTGAGGAACAGCATTAATGATTAATGATTGTCTTTCCTCACACAAGCTGTTGTGGAGTTGCTGGAGTGGAGAACGCCTGCAGAGTCTGTTATAGTTTTCTATGTTCTTTACTTCCTGCTGCTCTCTGTGCTTCTGTGTCATTTCCCTCACGGTTCTGTTCTGCATGTGTGAGGACGGCTCGCTCAATATACTGGGATCCATTACATGAGCTGAGTCCATAAATAAAAGACTCAATTTTGATAAAAAGACTCTCATCAATTCTAATAAAAGAGTCTCATGTACATAATGCTTGTAATTGTATAGAAAACATCATATTCTCTACAGTGATGTGTGAAGTACATTTACACAGTAATGAGCTGCTGATTAAGTGAGATTTTGTTCAGACAAACCCTGTTGCTTCAGGCAAAACAAAACGCTTCTGAGGTATCTGAATTCCTCACACTGGAACTGGAATCAACAGCACTATCCCTCGAAATATCCCAAAACTAACCAAAGGATTAAGAGACACAATGTAACATCTAGTTTTATTCAAAACTAAATCCCACAGAGCGATTCAATTATTGTAAAGAAGTTTATTTTGTGATGTTCACTGACTTCTCTTCAAACAAAAGTCAACAAATGGGCACGACATATAAGTCTATGTGTAGTGCTATGAGAGACATTAGCACAGTATAGAACAGGTCAGCTGTACAGTTTATCAGTCATTATACAAACGTTTTCATCAGCACAATTCTGCAGTCGACCAATCAGAATGACATATTCCAGAAAGATCCTGTAATGCAATTATATAAGACACATTTAAACTGTGTGCACACATGATTGTGAGGAGGAGTTCTGTGCTACAGTACAGACTAACCATCATCATCCATCCCAGCAGACATGCAGGAACTAGCATGAGAAGAATTATGAGCATGTGGTCACATTCTTCCTCACAGTTAACTGCATACTGACCTACTTACATTAACATACATTAACATGCATGTTTGAAGCTGGAGATCATTAAACCTACAAACAACAGCTCACTCAAATTCCACTGTTTTATATTAAAATGTCACAGGTTATATAAACATGGAGTGACCTTCATAGGAACTAATAGGAATAAAGATGTTAAACAATCATTAATCAAAACACATCATTTAAATGCATTGTAAATATTACATCAAAGCTAGAATGACTATTGTTCTTCTCAGAGATACACGAGTTTACTGGGCAAATGGACATCTTTAAAGAGTTTCTGTCTGTATCTATTAGCTGACTGTTGTAAAGCTGCTTTTAACTCTCGACTCATAAATAACATGTCAGTACAGAAAAAACGAAGCTTTTATTCTTTTTCTTTGAATACAGCGCTATATAATCAATATGTTCCTGTCCCCTGCTGGACATTACGAGAATTACAACAGTTCACAGTAACTGAACCGAGCAGGGCTACTCTTAAAAACCATCATCTTCTCAACACTCACGTTGTATTCATTTATTTGTATTTATTGTTGTTATTTTAAGGAGGCGATGTGTGGTATGCTTAAGTTTAAAAACGAAATTATAACACTTTATTATAAATTATTATAAATGATACTATTGAAATCTGTCTGGGGCGTCTCAATCAGCTCAAAGGCACGTGCTTTAAAAACATCGTGGAAAATCGTAAGACGTTAAAATGTGACGTGTTTCCGGTAAGGGAAGGACGTTTTGGTGGTGCATTGTGGGATTGTAGGGAGCGTGCGTCAGCCCTAAAAATACTGACTGATGAGTGAACAGACAGCTGATTGAGACACCGTGTGATGGTTAAATTCTGCGACAGGTGAGAAATCAGACGAAACAATGCAGAAACAAACTAGCAGAAACAGAAACAATTATGGCCACAAGAGGGCTTTCCATGACCACTATTAAAATACTGCCTCGCATGACAGTTCTGCATGCATGTCTGTCTGTTGTTCATGTTTTTCACGCTGAGTATTTCAGCGTGATGTGTTTTCATGACTGTTATTATTATGAAGACAATCAGTGACCAATAACCTGTGCTAACATTTTAAATCAGAGTATTTTTAAAGTCATATTACAGTTTGTTTGCAGTGAGAAAAAGATTTCTTCATATACAAAACGATGATCTTTCAGTTGCGATGTCTGTGGAATTATTATGTTAAATTCATTCACATAACTTTTGATTTCTGTTCTGTTTTTCTGTCTGTGTGTCATCTTTCATGTCACTGGACTGGAGTAAAACGGGTTGAATCTTCGTTTAAGGTTTATAGAGATTATCTAATAGAGACAGCAGCTGCTGTTTAAAGTCATTTTTCTTATTTTAAGTGTCATTAACATGATGTCTGCGGCTTGTTTTAATTTAGCTGATGTATTCTGTGTGCTTGCGTGTGGGAAGTTTCAATTAAAATGTGACAGAGGAATGTTTGCACGCAAGAAATCTGTGTTGAGGTGGTTGTGTTTGTGTTGGAGATATAACTACACAGTGTACATGACTGACAGATGATTACCTGTGTCATACAGTATAACATGCAGAGCTCTTTCTTCATGGTCTGTTAACTTGTGGGTGGGGCTGTAGTTCTGTTTATTACGATTATTCCTTTTTTTTTTTTTATTCCTTTTTTTCACAATTTTTGTGTTAAGTGAAACTGATCTGATATCCGTCTCCAATAAATCATATTTGGATGTTCTTGCAAGAGGTTTCGCTTCTGCTTTACAAGCTTCTGCTGATGTTGAGGTCCAGTTTCACAATCCTGTTTAAATCAACAGCTTCATTCCTCTTCCAGTCTGGAGCAGAGCGTCTCAAACTGGGGCATGCAGAAAGCTTGCAAAAGTTGAACTGAATATTTATGGGTGTCTCATAAGAGAAAGGGTGATTCTAAATACATCACAAACACATATCAGTCCAGTTTTAAATGATTTATTTTACATATATATGTGGTTAAAGATGTTTGTAAATGCTTATGATCCGGTGCTTGTGTTTAGTATTTGATGAGTGTCAGACAGGGGGTTTAGGTGATACACAAGCCTTAGTGTCTGTGTGCTCAAAGCAGTGTCCTGGAAAGGGTCTGTTATTATTAAGTAACACAGGAAAAACCAGGTGGGAGGGGCTGACTGTTCACAGGCTTTTGGCAGGCGAGCAGTCGCAGTCCGCCCTGACCTTGTTCCATGACCACAATGAACAATAACATGTCAGCATGCAGGCTCCAGAGTTCTCTTTCTTCTTTGGCTGTCCTCCAAAGAGTTCCTGTCTGTCATGGCTAGGTCACAGGAGTCAGAGAGACAGGCAGAAAGTGAGGCAGACAGACAGGATACAGAAAGTCACCCTTGATTCACCAGTAAAGGGCCAGCGTCCATGTTAGTTTGTGTTGAAATGAGGACTTACTGTTTAATTGTTTTGGTGAATCACATGTACATGTATGCACTGTATAATTGTTTTGTGGAACCACTTGTCGTTGCTATAGCAATTAAGTCTAGTAATGTAATATTTGTAACAGTGACACTGTAAAATAAAGTGTTGTCACACCCTCATGTAAGTACAGTTGACTGTAATATGGGGTTTTGAGGATAATTACTCCACCCATGTGCTTGCATAATGTTTACAGTTTGGACAATGTTTAGGACCTCAGTAATTGGCCAGAGCCAATGACATCATCCTTAAAGGAGAAATGACCATAACCTAACACAGCTGTAGAATTCATGCTGGACTCATCACTAATGGGGGTTTTTGGAGACACTGTGACATGATCTGCTCTGATAAACCGTCAGAAGCAAAACACGCTCTGTTTACATTTGTCACCGGGACAGTTTGTTAGGAAGTTCCCACTTGGAATTTTTGAGACCAGATTCAGAATGTAGTTTTGAAGAGTGCTTTCAAAACAGGATTAAAAGGTAAAGATAAATTATAACCAGCCAGACGATTCCGGCCCATGTTTCCAGTGTCATGAGGACAGTTGCTCACAGAAACCAGAGATATTATCACTGGTAGCGTTACACAGAACCAGTGCTGTATACCAGTGGTTCGTTATTACATAACAATGATCTTTAAAGCAATGATAAACATCAGTATCAGTTCTATACAGTATACAGCCTGAAACTGCTGCCTCTGTAGATTAAAAAACATTATTTAGTAGAACATGTTTATGGTTTGATTTGTTTTTGGTGAATAAACATCTGGTTATGTATTACCAATGTAATTGCTGTGGGTGGAGTTTGTGTAAGAAGAATTTTGCAGTTTCTGTTGTGTGCATCATGTGGAAGTTACTAACTTCACCAGGTTTAAATGGTCATGACATAATATGGTAGACAAGCAGCCAGTAACTCAGAGATACAGAACAGCAGGCAAATAATTTGACAGTTTATCTTAGAGAAACCTTTTGATCATGACTATGAGCGTCCTCATCAAAACTCTGTATACCTCCAGATTATTATTACAGTCATGTCTGTGATGTTGTACATACAGCTTAAGTGTGTTATTACTGCTATATATTAACTGTTATTACTGAGTTAAAGACAATATTCTGGAACTGTTTCCTCTGCTACATGTTGCTAAACATATTTTGTGTTGTCTGCTGTTCATGTACCATTTATGTACATCTTATATGTTGAACATATATATAGATATATATGTAGAAACTTTTAATGATCCAGTACAATTACAAAGACAAGACAACTTCCTTCCATTTTACTGTTCCAAACCCCACTGAGATTAGACCGGCCCACACAGAGCAGACATACTGGTGGCGTAAGATAATCAAGGAAGTGGAAGGGCAGCAACAGAGAGAGAGAGAGAGACAGACAGAGAGGTGTCTGTGACCTCAGTAACTGATCAGAGATCAGATCTGACTGTAAGATATAATGCTTATTAGAGAGAGTTGGTGTGAATTAGAGAAGGGGCGGGGCTTTGTCCGGCCATCTGGGTGCTTGATGCCAGTGATGATGTCTCATGTAAGCATCATGAGTGCTTGCTCACTCATATCTCTGCACACTGTATGTCTCTTACACACACTACCTTACATTTGTTTTGAGTCTGTCAGGCAAACACAACAGAGGAATGTGTAAGTATTTAAGCCAAGATTTAGACATGACTGTAAGTGTGGTTGACCATCACAGCATTGTGTCCTGGAATCAGACTGATGTTAAAAATGATCGCCGCTCACCTCTTCCTGTAACGGCCTCCAGGAGGCATCATGACAGGTGCTTAACAGCACAGGTGTAGGTCTGGGGACAGTACAGTAATGTCAGTTGTTTGACTGATTGAAGTGGCAGAGTTCTGTTCTCTGGAAGAGTGGTTTTGGTTCCTGTATATTCTCTGAATGTCACTGCTGTGTCTTCTGTTTATATTACATTTACATTTACATTTAGGCATTTGGCAGACGCTTTTATCCAAAGCGACTTACATTGCATTAWACTATACATACACATTGATCACTATACATTGAGWATGTGCAATCCCTGGGATCGAAYCCATGACCTTRGCGTTGTTAACGCCATGCTCTAACCACTGAGCTACAGGAAAGCTATATTAATATTCTGTAACCTGGAATCAAGTCAGTATGTTAATAGATCTCTGACATGATGATGTACTTAAAAAATGAAAACCATAACAGTATGTTCAAATGCTAACGTCTGTCTTTAAAAACGTCTTTATTAATAACAGCGCAGTACTTCTCAAAACTGTGCTGTGGGTTTCCTCTTACAGTGTTCTGATGAATTATGGTCCAGTTTTATGTCGTTATTTGGAACATCTAACCTGTTTTCATTCAAGCAGAGTTATAAAAGCATCAACTCAAATGCATGAAGATGATAGTTTGTCATATTTGTGTTTCATTATTATTGACTCGTTTTCTTTCTGCCACTCATTCTGCCAGAGCTAATATAAATGAATTTTGTAAATTAAGTGCTAAATTTCTGAAAACATTTCTGATTTATTGCAGTAATTCATTGGATAATATCTACAGACAGCTAATCTTGCTAGATTGTTCTCTCTTCTGTGTTGTCTTTTACATAAGCTGTAATTTTGTTACAGACAGAACAGATGACACTATAAATCCTCTCCTGTCAGAGTTTATAGTTAACTGACGTTTGTTCATGTACTATGTGTCATCTGCTTCACGTAGCGTCGTCATTTCTGAGAAGCTGAGGACTCTGACCTCATGGTGCTGAGGTAAGGAAAGCTGCTGGAAGACAAACAATAAAAAACTTTCTTTCCTTTGTTTGAGGTAAATACTTTTTTAACATCATCTCAGCTGCTTCAGTTGTGTGACAAAATAAGGAAAGTTCATACTGTGAATATTATGACACTGGTTTTGCTGTGACAAACTTTAAAAAAAAACTAAAGCTAAATGAACAGAACTGACTGCAGTAAATCTGTGCAATTTAGTCACAATACATGTGATTGTCTTTTAGCATGCAACAGTTTACTGTGTAAAAAGTGTAATGTGTAAAACAGCTGTTTTCATCTTCACTGTATGAAGTGTTTTTTTCTTCCTTTTGAAGTTTCATTGTCTTGAATATGGACAGTCATTAAAACAGGCTAATAACAGACTGTCAGTGCAGTCAGAGTTTAGTGGATGTTAGATTAACAGGTTGTATGTAAAGATGTTAAACTATAAGTTTTAACTCACTCTTTGGAAAACAAAGCTGTTTGTATCACATGAATCTTATTCTGCACTCTTAATATAAGTTTTGCAGTAAAATAATAAACATCAGAAACTAGCGTGTGTTTTTGGTAGGTGGATACACACTGACATCTGTCTGTGTCTGTCTTTTTAATCTTTAAACGGTGTAACAGCAGCCACTGGCTCCAGGCGTGTGCCTGCAGGGAACTCCTCCTTCAGGCAGACTGTCTGACACGACCTCTGACCCGAGTTACATTCAGTGCTCCTATTGATTAATAGAGTTCATTAGCGTGTGTTTGAGACGGCCGGAGCAGTCGCTCAGTTAAACACTTCCTTTCCTCTGTCAAAAGATCACTGCATGACAAAACTGCTGCGTGCTGTCTGCTTATATTTATGACGTGTTTCTGGCGTCTGTCTCCACACTTTCCCTCATCCTCCTCGATTCCAGTCATAACTGTTGTGTCAGCCCGAGAGAGCGAGAGAGAGAAAGAGAGAGAGAGTGAGTGAGAGAGAGAGAGAGAGAGAGAGAAAGAGAGAGAGAGAAAGAGACAGATAGAGAGAGAGAGAGAGAGAGAGAGAAAGAGAGAGAGAGAGAGAGAGAGAAAGAGAGAGGCAGGTATGTTGAAACAAAACCCAGAGAGTCACTCACAGTGGATGACAACTAACACTCATTCCATGACATTTTTGCAACAGTGGCACATTTTTGGGGGTCTCTGGGGGCCAAATGACTTGTAATCCCTTTGTCAGACTTTTCAGCACCAGGAATATAATTCAATGAACATCAAACCAGCAGGCGACACAAGAGAATGTGCGTGCTAGAGATTTTTCAGTTCAGTTTTGTTTATATCCAGTTACTTGCAGGATGTTAACATGCGTACTTACATCTGCTATCCAGGAAACAGCAGATTTAGCAACTGCCAAAGCACATTTACTGTAATAAATAAACTCATTTGCTGTAAGAAAAATAGGAAAGATTTAAAGGCAACATTTACAGTCTTACTGGAATGCCTCTATTGTTAGAGTTACCAAACGTATCTTACAATCATATCAAGTAAACAAACAGACCTGAAGCAGATTTATCTTGTCTAATCATTAAGAAACAATTTAGAGAACTAAAATAACATCACAATGTTCAAATGAATGAAATCACTCACTGTTAGCTGAAGACTGTTAGCTAAAATCATATGACAGAAAAGAGATCTCAGTCATTTATAACTCTCTTATAACTTTCAAGACAAAACGCTGTTTAACTGTAACTGTGTCATAAATGCTGTATTATTTGTGTTTGTTTCAAACTGATGTAAGAATTGGTTTATAAGGTTAATCCAGTAATGACACCATTACAGTGTCATTGTGCTGACACTAATTATGACCAGTTCTGTGACGAGAGTGTTTTTGTCTGAAATATAATGACACAACTGTACAGTAATTTAAAGTGTTAGGAACAATATGAACACTAGGTTTCAAATAACCATCCAGTTCTATACGGTGCTTCTGTATGTTACCATTTTGTTAACTTCATAACCTCTTCTCATTGGCTATTTTATGAACAGTGTTTACAGGGCCAAAACAAAGCGGTCAGAGTTTGGCTGGTTAGCAAGGCACAGTTAGTTACTGCTGGTAGATGCCATAACAGGACCATCTGACTAAAGCTTTAAACATCCTTAATGTGTTAATATGCTTTTAAACGCCATAATCGTAAAGGTCACAAGCAATTTTAAAAATGTAAAAAATCCAGACTTCATGATGTAGTTTATTACAGTGGTTCTGCTCTAATTTACATGTATAAGATGAGCCTTGCTCTCTCTTATTATTATGTGTTGTTATATGTTTTATATGCGTTGTGTCGAACTCCTTCATAATTACCGTCATTTCCACAGACTGCATGTTGGCCAGATAGTTCCTGATAAACGGTTCCTGATAAACGGTTCCTGCTCGGCCTGTGGTCGTGATGACGTCATCCCGAGGCGGGTCGTGACGGCATCAGCGCTCTATAAAAACGAAGCCGCCAGCACGAGCTCCTCACTTCTGTCAGAGCGACACTCCAAACGCATCAGCAGAAGATGTCGACGGACGCATATCCAGAATGTCGCCGCGTCTGCCCGTCCCTCCGCGGCAACAGGTTTGACACGGCGCACCGCAAGCGGGCGGCGGCGAACATCTTCGAGAACGTCAAGCAGGACGCGCTGATGCGACTCTTCCAGAAGACTGGAGACAAGAAAGCCGAGGAGAGAGTGAGGAGCATCTTCTCCTTCACGCACGACCCAGAGGAGACGGCCAGGGCTCTGATGGCCCTCAAACGGAGGAAGAAGGATAAGTTCTTGCAGATCGTGGGAACGTTCCGCCGCTTTCTGAAGCTGCGCTGAGTGTCCGCGCGACGACGCGGTGGTTGAATGTGACAGCTGCCAGCGACGCCTGGCGATGAAGAACGCGTCCAGAACGGACGAGAAGCGACAACGAGATGAAGGAAAGTCTCGTAAAGCCACTGAAGGGCACGAACTTGTACAGGACCGCACACAGCGCGGAGGAGATACCCGACATGACGGACGGGACTGCAGCGAGCGGAGCCCGCACGCGTCATACATGCGGAGACGAGTTGTCCCGTGAGCTATAAATGCACTTGAACTGCAGCGCGTGTGTTTGTTCGTGCATAAGAACTGATCGGAGACCGGTGCCGATGTTAAATCGCCTGAAAAATGCCTATATACGTTGAAATGCCTTCAAAAGCTCATCTTAATGACCACACATTTTGACACAATGTTTTGATAAAACATCTTAATGTATTTTTCCTGATTTTCAATACTACGTTTGATTATTTGTGTAATAAATGATTAACTGGACGTCATGACTCTTCTCTTGACTTGTTTAATACTCTTTAATGCTCTGTAGTAAATGTTATATCATAACAGAGGCAGAGGACAGTAACTTACACTAAAATGGTGAGGGCAGCAGATGAGCGTTTAGTTACACTAGGTTTCTGGTAAACTTAGCAGGTTACTGACCTACAGCCAGTTTTTTAAACTAAATAGTGCTGGTGAAAATTAGGACATCAATACTGCAGTGTTAGAATCAACATGCATTAAAAAACAAACATGTATTATAAAACTGAATCATGTGCCATGATGACACTAACAACTGTACAGCACAAAAGATTACATTACACATGTGATTATTAACATGTGATTTACTTCTATCACTCACCATGAGATCTGGTTAACTCTTTGCTCTTCAGTTACCAGACCGGTGTGAATCAGTTTGTAAGACAGAAACTAGTTCATTCAGCCAGGTTTGTGTAAGATGTTTTCTATTACTATCATCAGCAGAGGCTGTTGAAAAGCTGATCTCTGTTTACCTCCATAAAACAGACGTTTCAGCACTTCATTTACTGATGAGTGCTTTTGTTTTATCAGATATTTGCATGGTCAATGATTAAGGCAGTAAGAGGCAAAGATCACTGGATGATCTATGTGCTTGATTTTGGATGGTCCTCTCTCTCACCCACCCAGTTCCTATTTCACTGGCTCAGTGAACTTTGAAGCAAACAGACTGTGTGTGTGTGTCTGTGATGTTGTATAAACATTATTTCTAGGTTATAAGAACATTGTTTTAATTTTTGTAATACAATAATAATTGTTTTTAGTACAAACTGGTTGAGTGGCTGACGAGTGACAGAGAAAGTTCTTGTGGTAGATTACACACAGAATCATCACAGGCATGTTTCTGTGTTATAAGTTTGAGAAAGCTGTTTGGGTGTAGCTGTAGATTCTTAATCTGAAATGCTGTCGGCTATTTCTTGTGCTCTGGATTAAACAACATGATTTCTGTTAAGAGTAATTCATTTTCACTGTGGGAGATGCTGATGAACAGCTCGATGTTGTCAGTGTTTGAATCAGTGCTTTGTGTTGGTATATCAACAGGTGGTGCGTCAGTCATGCTGGCTTTGACCTCAGCAATCCTGTCCTCACTCCAGAGCAGCTTTACACACTCACTGACACAGTTTACACCCCAAACTCAATATTGGGGAAATTCCAGTCAAGTTTCAGTTAATTGTCTTCCTGTGTGCAGGGCTCCATGACAGGAGATGAGTTAATGAATGATTATACATATGTAATATCATCATGCATGTATGTTACACGCAGTATCACAGATACAATTCGTGGAAAATATTTGTGTTACATCCCATTTTATTTAAATTCCCCCCAAAACCTCAAGTGTAATGCAAACACAAGTTTAAAACATGGAGCTATATAGTTGCCTAATATTACAATATTACAGTTTGTTTCAGTTTGTCACAGGTTTGATTTCCAGGGAATGCATGTACTCATAAACAGCTTGACTGACTAGCACCTGAGAAATTCATGAATGTAAAAGAATCTGTTGCACAATATCTTACATTCCTGCTGCTGTATGACACGCTTTAAAATGAAGGTTCATGACAGTTCTTCATGCCATAGACCAACATTTCTGCTTTGTTTCTTTCTACAGTATAAAGAACCATTTTCCACTATAAAGAACTCTTTGTGAAACAGAACGGTTCTGCGGATGTTAAAGGTTCTTAATGGAACCATATACAGTAAAAATGGTTCTTCTATGGCATTTGTTTAGCACCTTTTTTAGTGTGTGTAGTGTACTTGACTTTTTAACCTCTTGTTGCTCTTGGACTTTACATAGACTCTCTCTGGAGGAGATCTCCTCTATTGTTCCTGCCTTGTCGTGTCTGTTCTGGACAGAGCAGTAAAGACTCTTCCTGTGTAGCTGTTTTGGGGCAGGGCGGCTGGCGCGCTCAGCAGACACACTGTCTCGCTGCAGTTCCAACGGCCGACCCTGCCATTGTTCCAACCCTTGTCTCCTTTGTGCTGTTCGCCTCTCCACCTCTGTCCCCACTCCCTATACGTCCTCTTTCCCTCTGCAGGTGTGAAGGAAGCCCTCTCGTGCCACACAATAGCAGACTGATCCTCCTGGTGATTTATGCATTTCTCTGCTGCTTTATTTATTCTCCAGGGGTAATTTTAGAGAGCTGCTGTTTGTGGAGGAGATTTAATAATGAGGTAATGCTACATATCTGCTTCATTTACAGAGACAGATAACGTTTATAAATGGTTTGGTTATATAGGGAAACTGAAGGGTGTTGCATTACAGAGTAACACCGTCAGTTTAACCAATCAGAATGTAGCTACAGGCTGACAGAAGATTTTACTCACTGTGTAAATATTAAGGGCAAAGAAATTATTTTACTGTTTGTACCAATTTGTACTTTGTTTTACATTTACAGAGTAAAAATAAGTTGTACATTTTGAGATCATTTTGTATTAGGTAAAACATAAATTGTCACATTAAGTTTATCAGACAACAATTGCGCAAAGCTTTTTTTTGTAAGTTACTAACAATTCTTTTCAAATATTCTCTGTCTGTGTTCACCATTTGTGTCGCTCAGAGTACAACACTTACTGTCAGTTTAAATATGAACAAATTAGCCAAAATATTGTTAATGTACTCAACATTCAAAGACCAATGCGTGTGTTCAGCTTTGTTAATGCAGGTGTTCTGATTGTGTAGAAGTCTGTGGAGCGCTCTGGAAATCTGTGGAGCGCGCTGGAAATCTGTGGAGTTCAGCAGATACAGGTTCTGTGTGGGCCTGTCAGTCAGTCATGTCTACTGGAAAACTAAGCACTGATGTAAGAGCTCTAACAGACTGTGACCTATATTACAGCCATAATGTGGGTGTGTAGCTCTACACGTCACAGTGTGTTTTATCAGACTGAATGAGGTAACAGATGTTGTACGTCTGAGGTTTGAAATGGCAGCAGTCTGCAGTCTTGTTCATACTTTGCAGCTTTTGAGAAGTCTTCAGGAATGCTGATGATACATGAGAGTTTGGACCAGACACGCAGAGAGCAGGAGAGGAATGATGAAGTCTGCGCCAACTGTAGTTTCTTTCAAGCGAGTGTCTCCCTCATGTGGTGGCTAATATAAATTACACTTTTATCTAAAGCGGACATAGTTCTGTATTGAACGTCATTCCAAACAACTGCATACAAGTAATGATGTAAAATCTGATGTGATTTGTTGTTCTGGAAAACTTGAGTCGCGGTGACAAAATATTGTCATAAGACCACAAATAAAGATATTATGTGATCCATACAAATCCCAGGTGTTAAAAAACATGATCAAAAATTAAACATGACAGTTGCATGTTTTGAATTTTCTGGAATGTTGTCATTATGCCGACCAAGATGTTCTGTACATACATTGTCAACTAGATTAATAAAAAAATGAATGAAAAATGAAAAATAACAGTATGCAGAAGTCACAGGTCTTTATTTTATATTTTTACGAGAATTTTATGTACAAAATGATTGCCAACATTAAAAATGAACAAAACTAAACTGTAAAACATGTGGTACACAATGCACATTCTGACTGGTGACATTTTACAGAAAGCGGTTACATACATGTAACCGGATTTCATCTATAAAATAAACACACACATACAAAAATATCTGCTGTACTATTCATTATCTCTTCAGTTAAGCAGCACAGACCCTAAACAAAACACTTTGAATATTGATTTTATAAAAATACACCAGAAATTATATATATACTATATAAACAATAAAAGTGAAGCAATATTTTGGATGTGAAGTTCCTAAAGTGAGTGGGAATGTTCATTTAGGGAATGAGTGGGAATGTTCATTTAGGGAAGGAGTGGGAATGTTCATTTAGGGAAGGAGTGAGAATGTTCATTTAGGGAAGGAGTGAGAATGTTCATTTAGGGAAGGAGTGGGAATGTTCATTTAGGGAAGGAGTGGGAATGTTCATTTAGGGAATGAGTGGGAATGTTCATTTAGGGAATGAGTGGGAATGTTCATTTAGGGAATGAGTGAGAATGTTCATTTAGGGAATGAGTGGGAATGTTCATTTAGGGAATGAGTGGGAATGTTCATTTAAGGAATGAGTGGGAATGTTCATTTAGGGAATGAGTGGGAATGTTCATTTAGGGAATGAGTGAGAATGTTCATTTAGGGAATGAGTGAGAATGTTCATTTAGGGAATGAGTGAGAATGAGTGGGAATGTTCATTTAGGGAATGAGTGGGAATGTTCATTTAGGGAATGAGTGGGAATGTTCATTTAAGGAATGAGTGGGAATGTTCATTTAGGGAATGAGTGGGAATGTTCATTTAGGGAATGAGTGAGAATGTTCATTTAGGGAATGAGTGGGAATGTTCATTTAGGGAAGGAGTGAGAATGTTCATTTAGGGAATGAGTGAGAATGTTCATTTAGGGAATGAGTGGGAATGTTCATTTAGGGAATGAGTGGGAATGTTCAGTTAGGGAATTTGTGGGAATGTTCATTTAGGGAATGAGTGGGAATGTTCATTTAGGGAATGAGTGGGAATGTTCATTTAGGGAATGAGTGGGAATGTTCATTTAGGGAAGGAGTGGGAATGTTCATTTAGGGAATGAGTGGGAATGTTCATTTAGGGAAGGAGTGGGAATGTTCATTTAAAGACATTTTTAAAGGCAGGACATTTGTGGCTCCGGAGTTTCTTCATGATCTTTTTTTAACTCTCTGCTTGTTTTATCATGAAGAATGTTTCCAAGATCTTCCAGCTGTGTGCAGGGCCAGTCGGCTCCATTCTTCAGGTACAGAGTGAGTGTCTTCAGGTCCTTCTTCTTCTTCAACAGGCCCAGCTTCACAGGCGACTTCTGCAGGACGACCTTGAGATCCACGTTCTCCTGTTTAACCTCCTTGATCTTAGTCTTTATAGCTGAGCAGACAGAAACGAGAAGTGTTATCAGCAATTTTGTCCAATCATAAATATAACTGTGTAACTCTGTGCCTGACCCTTAAAATAACACAACACTGACACTCAAAATGTATGACTTCATATGAGTTCATACGAGTTATGAGTCATAACATGACCACACAGGCTGAAAGTGAACTGAACTAAAGATCATGAATGTTTATTCTGCAAGGGAAGATGGGCTGCAGTCTCGAGTGCAAAGTATTCATCATGTATGTGCTTTTGTATATGTACACGTGATGTGTGTTGATGTTCTCACTGAACTCACTAGCACACACATGCTCCAGAATGACATCCGTTCTCATCTCATGCTCACATGAAGGACAAACCGGAGTGTCCTGAAACACAGAGATGCTGTCAGTGAACAGATGCAGAAATTGTGACAAAATATTTCTCATTTGTCTGCTTTGGTGTTTTGTAAGCAGTTTTTGTGTTCGGCTCTTTGGAAAGTTTGCGAATGACCAATAACAGGGCAATGACTCTTCTTTTGAACAGGAAAATCATTTATACTTTTTTACCTTTTTCTAATTATCTGCCTTTGAAGAAGTTGAACTGGATTTCTTTCTAACTTTTTTTATCTTGACTCGTTCTGTAGGAACACCGTGACCTGTGTCAGACACCTGGACTTACCTAGTTACATCCTCATGTCTACAACATGATATTCAGAAATATTTTAATATTAATTAATATTAACATAAATTCGATTACATGGGAGTTTCTTTTAAACTTTGAGGGTCTGACTCAGCATGGAAGTTTTTGAGAGGTAATTTTTGTAAAAACACTGACAATTTTAATTTTCTGTTGAGGTGCCATCAGAAATAAAAACAGCTGTTCAAACCCCTCTCTCTCTCTGTGTCTCTATAAGAATAATCTTTCTGAATAATCTTATAGAAAGCTGTGTCACAGTAACACAGCACAGCAGGAAATGTTTTGATGTTGCATCACAGCAGAATGACATTAACACAGTAATTCATTGTCTTTTTACACAGAGAAACAACACAGAGAAACCTATCTAAGAGGTGCTGGTGTTGTAACATAAGAGCAAACAAACAGCTAAGCTATGTAAACTTGAGTAACAAACACACCAAAACCAATCACAGCCAGCTGTTAAACAAATAAACTCATGAATATTCATCTATCGTGCTTCACTCAGAAACTCTGTTTCAGTGGTTACACTAAAAAAATCATTTCTAAACCAGTAGTTTCAAGAGAGAAATCCCAGACGCTTAAACATAACAAATGAATTCTGGTCTCTGAAATAACATTACAGCTGCTTTAAATGTTTAACGTGTCAGTTCTCACACACAGCAAAAGGTGAAAGATTGTAAACCATTAAAACAATCAGTATAAACCTACATGTGTATCAGGATAGAAAAGTCACTGGTTTTTACAATACATTCAGCACAACATATTCCCAATTTAATGTATTACATATTTTATCAGTATTTGCAAAAGTCATGTATAATTATTTTTTTAAAACCAATATAAAGCACAATGAATAGGTTACATTTATTTAACGTTTTTCAATAGCTTCACTTTGAATGTGTTTTCCTCCTCGTTTTAATTTGAAGTGATACAAATGAATTGATGCAAACGGTGGGTTTGGAGGCATCTGTCGCGTTTGGCGCTCACACGTCACTCAAATCTAAAAGAACAACAGAGTTCAGGAAAGAGTAGCGACATGTTTATTAAAGTACAGCATCTCTTGCAGCGTATCTGCACTGTATACTGAAAATGTGACTAAAAGAAGTTAGTCAAGCAGGTACGTTTTACATACAGATACTCTGAATACTGTGCACAGACGGTCAAGTTACATGCCCTTGATCTTCTTCATTGAGGTTTTACCGGAACACATCTCTTCGCTTTGGCACGAGAGCGCCTCTACCGGTTGAATTGCACATCGCATCTAGAATGTTTTCTCATCGTCACCCAGCAAAACATTTCTGCACACACAGTTAACAGCATTTAATAGTCCGACCATCATATGTATTTAAAATATCATTTGTTTCTCTCGGCCAAATAATGCACGTTTATTTCATTACCAGAGTACTGAAAATGTATACTCAATTACAAGTACTGTTACATTGCTGAAATTATACTCAATTACAAGTACTGTTACATTGCTGAAATTATACTCAATTACAAGTACTGTTACACTGCTGAAATTATACTCAATTACAAGTACTGTTACATTGCTGAAATTATACTCAATTACAAGTACTGTTACATTGCTGAAATTATACTCAATTACAAGTA
>JAZGTI010009768.1:2804-18431 GCA_036877585.1 Botia kubotai
AAGACTTGAGACTGGGAAGGAGATTCACCTTCCAGCAAGACAATGACCCTAAACATACAGCCAGAGCTACAATGGAATGGTTTGGATCATAGAATATTCATGTGTTAGAATGGCCCAGTTACAGTCCAGACCTAAATCCCATTGAGCATCTGTGGCAAGACTTGAAAATTGCTGTTCACAGACGCTTCCCATCCAATCTGGCTGAGCTTGAGCTATATTGCAAAGAAGAATGGGCAAAAATTTCAGTCTCTAGATGTGCAAAGCTGGTAGAGACATACCCCAAAAGACTTGCAGCTATAATTGCAGCGAAAGGTGTCTACAAAGTATTGACGCAGGGGGGCTGAATACAAATGCTCACCACACTTTTACAGATTTTATTTGCTTAAAATTTTGAAAACCATGTATCATTTTCGTTCCACTTCACAATTATGTGCTACTTTGTGTTGGATCATTACATACAATCTCAATAAAATACATGTTTGTGGTTGTAATGTGACAAAATGTAGAAAAATTCAAGGGGTATGAAGACTTTTGCAAGGCACTGTACCTGACAAATGACATAAATCCAGTTAACACACCTAGTAATTAACACTGAACTTCCAGAACAGATTTAAACCTAGGGGAGTGGGTTAAGACAAGCTGTCACCACTCTGCTTTTAATTAGGACTAATGAACAATATTATCCCAATTAGATATGCTCAGGCATGCTATATAAGTTCCGTTGTTGATCAATGGGCTGGTGAAGTAATTATAAGAACCTTGAAGAGCAAGTATGAGGCGTGTTTTAAGAAATACTTAATGGACTAATCAGTAGTTCTGAGCCCATGATGAAAAGCTGAGGTGTCATGAAGTCCAATCAACCAATCAAGACATTACATTGCTAACTAAGTCTGCCTTTTTGTGTAGCTTTAACAAGTGTAAATAGCATAAATAACGTCGCATGATATTTTCAGAACTAGTTATAATATGCTTGTTGATTTAACCATTATAACAACATTCCATGTTTTGTTTTTTTGTCTTTTCTCTGTACACAAGAAAAGCAACTAAAGGCTCCACCCACTTCACCTCACACTGGATAACCTCAATTACATCATCACATTTCTCAGTGAAAGTACTCCCTCAGGTCATGGACACAATAACTCATTTTTATCAATAACTAACAGCAGTAAGGGGATTGGGGAAATGTGCAGCCGAATATGTAACCTTATAGTTAAGTTGACAATTATGATCGAAAAGACCTAAAATGATGTGTGTAAAGTTAAAAATTATTTATTTGTCTCATAACTACTATGAAGAATAGAGAGAAACAACTGTATAAAAAATATACGATTTAATTTGTCAGGACCAGTATGATCCCTCAGCAAGTCTTGTTTTTAGTTCACAATTATGTTTAAGTTGATTTTCCCCCATGGCTTGTAACAACATTTCAGAATATAATTTTGCATTGCGTCATAATTGTTTTGTTTGAAGGGTTGGAGTAAGTTTGGTCTGAAGGTCTAGAGCCTCAATATTCTGTGTCATTTCAGCTTCCTGTTTCACCTCAGAACCGCACAATGTGTACGAAGCCCAATCTCACATTTAGGGGCCTCAATACTCAACAGAATCAGAAGCTGTCTCATGAGATTCCAGACATAAAACACAGCACAGTGCTTGAAATAACATTTTCACTTTGACTATGCCGGCAGAAAATACCTATTTCAGTATTGCTGTGATTTATTTTCTTGTGTGGAGAAACAGCAGCATCATATTCCATTTTCAGCAAATTCTTCGAAAAATTGATTGGATAAATTCTGTGCATTTTGTATTTATTTTTTAAACCACATATTTTGCACTACAGGACAGTTTAAATACTGTTTGGAAAGTGAAACTGGAAGGTGTAGGGGTGCGGAATATTGCTCAAACCTGTGTTTCTGAGGATAACACTGTCTTTTGTGTTGTGTGTGTTTGTTCGCATGCAGGAGCATGTGCATTATCCACTATGCCATGTTACTGACTAATCTTGTTGTTTTTCAATGTCTCACTAAGCAGCTGGGTTTGACTTTCTGTGCACATCTATTTGTTCAATGACCCCCCACATCATTGTAAAACAGGCTGCATAGTGATTGTACTGTAAATGTGATGAGATTGATGGGTAAGGTACTCACAGGTAACTCTGCAGACAACACTAAGTAGCGTGACTAGATCCTTAGTGAATAGTGGCACCTGAAAAATGGGATTTTGTACTGACTGTGGTACGATATTTGCTAGAAGGTTTAGCCTTGCTTATCTGCAAGCTGCACTGCATAAGGAGAAAACACAGCATGAGTTCCACATTCTCTTCAACTCACTCCTCTTTATTATAACAACCACAATCAGTAAACAAGGATGGGACCCAGTGCATGTGGTGTGATGTGAGGGACTGAGAAGAGAGAAAATGTACATGAGTGAGGAAATGGTACATGAGAACTTTATTTTGAATGAAAAGTCTTTACACTATATGAGAGGGCATGCAATGAAAATGTTAAAACTAAACATTGCTTTAGCTCAACTGGTAGAGCATTACATTAGCATTTCGAAGGTTGTAGGATTGTTTCCAAGGGAAAATATAATGTGAATGCACTGTAAGTTGCTTTGGATAAAAGCATCTGCCAGATGCATATGTATATGTTATTTTTAAGGAAATACAGTGTGTGTATATATATATATATATATATATATGAATACATACATATACCTACACCCTATTTATATATATTGGCATTGCTTACTTACTCATAGGTCATTCCAGATAGTATTAGTTATTAGTTTAGATTCACTGATAATTAATGTATTCATTGATAAGATTGACCTCTCCTTTAGTTCACTAATCTGATTTGTGTACACATAAATCTGAACTAAAGATAAAGATAATCGTGTCAGGGTTGATATGAGTTGTGACACTGATTCTCGCAAACTCTGGAAAATATTACAGCAGATCAATGACTTTAATTTTCTGAGCCCAAAAGATAATTTTTACGTGAACTGTTTCTTTAATTGTCAAACAGGAGGTGGAGTCCCTCCTTGCTAGTCTGCTTTGAAATCACTGTTATCTGGAGTAATTTATAAGCTTCTCTTCATCTTGTTGCTGGACACAAGATCCTCTCAATCACAGTCATTTATAGGAAACGGCCTGATGATTTGGCACACTCTCACATTGAGGGTTTTTTCTCAGAATAAACATTGATCAGAATTACTGAGCACTCCCTGTTTGTCATTGTTGATGTTGATGTTTGCTTCTGAATCATTTGATTGAACGTCCAAAACAACGTAAATCAAAAAGGTCTCTTTATTCATTACAATAGCACCACAGGAGGGAAAAATCAGGCCTTTTGAGAGTCTCTGCTGGAGGTAAAGTGTTGAGTTAATCGTGAAAGTTATTAATAATAATTGTGTGGTTTACTGATTCATTGATCTCAAGATGCAGTTCATTGGTTGGAGACGCTGAAAAGGGGTTTTATCAGTCAAAGCAAAGGGAGTTACAATAATATAACCATGTTGCACTACAAAAAATGATGTTGTCTTCGATGTTGTGATGTTAGAGCACAATGCTCCTCATACTCAGACATGATGTGCTAGACTATCAACATTGTCAACAGTGATTTAGAATAATTAGAACCGTTGCAGACAATATATCTGTTGAAACACTCTGACTATGACAAAATATGGCTTTATGTGGTTAAAGCTTCTAAATCTTTATGCTGTGACTTAGTGGAGATAGATGGAATTCTGGCAGGTTATTGATGTCTGGTGCCAGATGGCCAATAATTAAACCAAATGAACTTGAAGGCTTTGTGGTGATTATGTGTGTATTCTCAAAGGACATGAATAGTTCTAATACAAATCAACATGCTACTTTTGAAGCTATAATATTTGGCAGTATAATTAAGCTATGTAATATTCTTACTCATCATTTTAAAAACCGGACTATAAGGTAAGACTCCTATTATGATTATTATTAGAAGCCATTTATCTGTCCCTTCCTAAATTTAATTACCTTTAAATAATTTTATATTCAGTTTGACAGTGCATCGAGTAGGCACATGGGCATTAGAATGTTTCTCTATTTTTAAATGCATAGAGAATAAAGAAATTCAATATTCAATAATATTCAACATATTGTTATTCACCTATACATATCTGAGTTTGCAGCACAAAAGAAGTGTTAGTTTAGAGATGTCTTATATAATACGGTGGTGTCTAAAAAGAATTACAATCCAGAACTTATTGAAGTAAACTTTTTCTAAATTTAGGTGAAATCCCACAGTTTACTTTTACTATAAGGCCAAATGTGTCTTGTTTATGTGCATCTGCTGGTTGTACTGAGATACAGTGTAGATGTTCTTCGTCATACTATTGTTTGGACCAATAAGCTTTTGTGTTTTATTAGCTGTGCCTCTGCCACTTATTCACTAGCCCCCCCAGAGGCTGTTCTGTATGCATATGTGTGTTGAGGCGATAAGGGAATTGGCAACTTTGTTTACGCCACTAATTATATGATTCCACGGTTGCTGTTGGATGGGCATTGTTCTTGCTTTCCAGTAACGCTCTGATCAGGTTGCTACTTCTATTTTCATCTACCTCTTCAATCACGCTTGACAGTTGGCCAACAGTGAATGGTGACCCTTCACTGGTGCTGCTGGATTTTCTCCTTGATGTGGGTTGGGAGAACACGTGAAGAACAAACATCAAAAACACCAAACACCAAAAAACGGGCTTACTGTATATTTAATATTTGCATTACGCTTCTGCATTCCTTTGCGTAAGGAGCTGCGTGATATTTGTATATTTATGAAAGTGTGAACCGATCCTTTATCTTTGCCATAACTCTGAGCACAAACACATTAGTTGTTAGACTCTGATGCAGGAGAGTGTGAGAAAAAGGGAGGGAGGCAGAGAATGGATGGAGGGGGCGGAAAGAGCTGCGAGAGGGAGGGTGATGTGTGCATATGTGCAAGCGAGTGTGTGCACTTGTTCCTGTGACTGTGCCTGAGAGAGAGAGAGAGAGAGAGATGTTCAATACGCCGATCCTCAGCCTCTAGTGTCCGACATTATGCCTGGTTGGAGAAATTAAAGAGTCATTTAAATTCCACAATCCAGAAAAACTGACACAAGGATTAAAGAAGAAGAAATTGCCGGTTTGTGTTTTCCCTTCAGATTCACTGTGGAAGCGGCTGCTTGAGTGTGGATTGCCAGTCTGAAAGTTCCTGGGGATGCGACTGCTGACGGAGGAAGGAGAAAGAGCGGCTGCTGTTTCTAGCCACTGACGAGAGGATCCTGCACGCGAGGAGAACTGCCTCGTTCTCTCTCTTTTTTCTGTCTCACAGAGATAAGCAGCTCCCCTCAGTTTTAGGGTTAAAAACAGGAGACATTCCAAGGCACAAACATAACGAGCGGAGAGGGACGGGAATTATTAAGGAAGGAAGTAATCAAGGGAATCTAAAGCGAGGACATCTGAGAGAAAGAAAAAAGTGTTGATAATAGATTGCATCTCTCAGGCTGCTGTGTTTGTTTGTGGCGGGCTAAACTGAAAAGATTTGGGTCGTGCATTGCTTTCCTTCAGCCAGCCTGTGGAGTATAGGATCACAAATAACATTCAAGGTAAGACGTCTAGTTGAATGTCTTGCATGTGCGAACATTTCAGTGTGATTCAGAGCCGAGATTAGGGTACCGCGATGACAGCTAAGGAGCAGATGAGTGGACAATGTAAGTCAAAGTTGTTTTTTTTAGCATAAATTGCTTTGTTTAATCAAAGTTAAAATCAGATGGTTCTGAAATGCTGTTCGCAGCCCACAGTGCTGTCCATACAGAGATTATGAGGGTCTGAGTTGATTTAATGATTTTAATCTATGTATAGGTCTGACATAAGAAAACGCTGGAGAACAAAGCAATTTATTTCTCTGCACCTTGGTGGATATTACTGGGGTGTTGGGAGGGGGAAGTGGTGGAGTGGTAAGACAAAGCATATAATTACAGTGTGAAATCGTCTTCTATTTCACAATATCTCTATGCTTTTTGACAGTATCTCTCTATATGCTATATGCCATCATAAGAGGCAATATTTATTATCTTCAAATGCTCTCACAACTTTCGGAGTTGGTTGTTAACTGATTGTTGCCATTTTAAAAAGTCTATACCTTTTTACTTTGCCTCTTTTTTGCACCCCGTGGTAATTACTTTTGCTGTCATTTCTCTCACGAGTTGTGCTGTGTCTCCCTCATGTGATGCAATTTTGTCTCCCCTGCCTCTGACCACGTTTAAAAAATGGGGATCGAAAATGCGGGCACAGATTGAAAGCACGATAGAGCGGCTCTGACAGCCTTATATCTGCGCTGTTTTCCACACGTGCAAAGCCAGATGGAGAAGGGACAGAATATAATTTTTTTTCTCTTCAAAATGAAGGACAGGCGGTCACTTTGGGTGTGAAAGTCCCAGAGCTCCGTCAAGGAGTGTGCATTCACCCCCTCTTTAACTGTCAGTAGTGGACAGGTGCCCCCCCCACGCCCCTCCCCCGTAGGAGGGACTAAAATATTCATGATCGCATGCACATCCTGTCTGCCCTGAAATATTTAAAATAATTGAATAATAAATAAACCTCGCTGTTGAAGCCAGCCCCTCTGTTATCCTCTGTCTATGGTGATGATGTCCGCTGTTACTGTTACGCCTGTGACCACCAGATGACTTTGTCTGCATGCAAAAAAGCTGTTTGGCTGGAGTCTGTTTTTGTGGGAGTTTACAGAGCAGTGTCTTAATAATAAACACATAATAATACAAGACAGTGTCTTAATGTGACAACATATCATCAAAGTCTGAGTACTGGCGATCAAATCTTTTCTCAGTATGTGTTGATGTGACCATATAAATGTGATGAGAGCGAGTGAGCGAGCGAGAGATTTCCACATCATATCCCATTTATTCCAATATTCTGGCAGTGTTGTGAACAATCTGTGTTGTCAGTAATACATGGCTGAATTCAACCGATTTGAGAGGAAGAAAGGAGAGAGGCAGAGCGATGGAGAAAAATGAAAGGGAGTGATGATGATGTCTGTGTGTTCAGTTTATTTGATGTTTTATTGAGCGCTAACTGGGCAAACTGACTGCGCAGACTCTGTGTCTGCTGGTTTGTGTTTGTAAAGGCAGATCTGAATTTAAGCATCTCTTGAGCTTCTAATCACTGATCCCTACAGATCTTTTTATAACCTGTCAGTCAATGGCACAATATGTGTGTGAGTGTTCTCATGTGGCAATAATATTCTTTTCCTAGTTCAGAATGTACAATACTCGACTCACTCTTGGTCTTGAAATGATGCTTTGTTTTCGTGCAATTCACCAACTTTCCCCATTGTTTGTTTTTCAAAGTTTTGTCATTCAAACAATCATTAAATATGATTTTGCAAAGCATACATGATGAATGTATAAATAGAGAGTAATTGCTATGCGACAGCAGTGGCGTAGCCTGCCTGCTGTGCATGTTATGAAACAGGCCTTTAAGGGTCTTGGACAGAAATGAGAATTCACCAGCAGATGTACCCACAGAAAAAGCCTTTCATTGCCCTGCCAGAGCTGGTTGTACTGAATCTGGATGACCACAGCCAGATGCGTCAATACACATGGAGACATGAAGTTTGCCACTGCATTGAAGCCGATGCTCAGCCAGGCCTGAAGGCACTCTCATGGCCATCTCCATGGCTTCGTATGTTAAACGCGTTGTTTGATGGCAGAAAAGATGGGGTCAGGGCATTACAGATGTCTCATGATTCAGAATATAACAGTGAAGGTCACTGCAATGCACTCTGCATGCTTTGTTCATGTTCTTGATTGATTTTCTTTTAAATCTATTTTCAAATCAAACGCATGCTGCGTCGGTGTGGCTGCACAGCCAGCTGCACGGTGAATTACGCAAAGTGATGAAAACCTAAAGGTATTCCATTCAGTACACTCATAAACAAGCTTCTGTGTTGACCTCCATTACGAATACTTAAAGGTGCTTCTGTAGTCCCAAGGCCAGAAAGATACTTTACAGATGTATGTAAGCACAGACGTGGCAGCTTGGCCACACTGAAATTGTATGTGTATCCTGCTGTGTGTATGTAGTGTGTTTTTGTGTTACTGTGGCTATATTAAACTGTAGTACTCTATGAGGTGATAGAGTTGTGTTCAAGATTTATTGTTATACAGGTGAAGAGTTTCTAAATTTGCCCATAAGATTCTCTGCCATGATGGTGGTTGGCCAGAAAAGAAGAATTTGCCATAGAATCTAGCAGTTGAAAACTGATGGTAGTAATGGTGAGAAACATACTTGCATTGTGTTTGATTGATTTAAAAATACTGAACTAAATAAAGAGGGAAACAAATGTAATTTACGTCAAAGACAGACCAGAGAGGTTAAACATAGAACACTTAAGTTAGACAAGAACTCCTTATATCTGAAACGTACTGTATGATTCAGCATCTGTGACTATATTTATAGCAAGTCCATTAAGAGAATGCAAAAAATCAATGCTCGTTGTTCCATCAACATTTGTTTTTGTATTTTAAAGACAGCGACCTTTAGCTGAGTGACTCTATTGTCTCACAAGAGTGCTCAGATGAATGTGTCACAGGGTTTGGGAATCAGATCATTAGTGTACATCAGGGTGATGTGTTGGCATGGCCACCACAAAATAGTCACACACTCCTTGCCGCAAGCCTAAATAACATAAAAAATGCTCTAAAATGGGCACTGGCCCCATCTGCCATCTTCCGGTGTTGGTTGATTTGATCCCTAAGGCAACTGTAGACTATTGAATGACCGGAGAGATATATTGCACATGGGCTAATTTTAGCAATGATACTGCGGTAATGTTCCTGCTTTGATTGTAACACTTACAGGCCTCTTCTTTCTGTCACATAAGCAAATGTATCAATATATTTCTAAAGCACATCTGGATGTTATATACAGACAGATGGTAGATCTAATCCTCAAGGGTCTTAGAAGTCTGGTGGAAAAGCAAGCTGGCACAAAGCATGATGCTATTAAAGTTCTGACAAATGTTGAAAAATGAAATGGCTAAAAATACATTTTTATGACCTCCTTGATGAGCATGTACACAATAGATGTACATGAGATGATGTCAATTTATTTATTTCGGGACCTTTTCGGAGCACGCTCTTGCATGTCAAGTATTTGTGTTTCTAGAGTAAGAAAGCTCTCATGTATGAATCGTGCACCTCTCTTTCATTTTCAGATTTCTTGTCGTGAGAACTGCATAGACTGTGATTATATTTATGTATTTATTTTTCAAAAACCAAAGTATTTCAATTAGGAAACAAGGTCTGCCATGTCTTCTAGGGTCTGTTCCAAACTGAAACAGTAGCCAGTAGCAATGCTAACCTAAGAGCACATCTACCATTCTCTTTCTGCCCCCAGTCCTAAGATGTGTAGGGTGCTTGGGGGAATGGCACGGATGGCGTGGCGTGACAAGACTGATGGTTGTTACACATGAGGAGAGGGTAGTGAAGGGTGGAGGACAATGTCAGCAGGTGCTCTAGGGAATGCATGGGCAGCCTGGCTCTAGAGGGATGGATAAGGACCAATAGTAGCTGACAGTGACCACGACACCCGTGTCGCCTTTGTGGTTGACCTGAGTGGTCTGATCTGGTGTACGCTGGCCACCTCGAGCTAAAGTGGTACTGAGTTTGTAAGTGTGGGTTGACATCGGGCATTAGCAAGGGTCATGAGGGTGACAGGATAGAGAAGAAGGGAGAAGTGCGAATGTTCTTTAGCTGTAGGTAAGGAGAGGAGGTTTGTGAATCCAACTAGAATAGGTCAGTGTGCCTCAGGTTAGAGAGGGAGCTGCTTTGACATTCGTCCAAGGTCTGTTGGCTTTTATATGTAAGAGGTTCTTTGCAGTTTTTCAGATATTATGTAAAAGATTGTCCAGAAGAGTAAAGAAGCACAGACAGTCCACAGCCTGCTCCACCATTTTAAAGTTTGCTTTCCTGGCATGGCACATAATGTGGCTGCACATTAAGCACATGCTTTTTCTGTAATATTTAATAAACATTTTGCAATGATGAATGTCTACATACAAATAATGCATATATAGCATATATACAGCATAAATATTAAATATAATTTTTGGTGCATTCGATTATTTAACAAGCACAACTGATCTATAGCACTAATCGTTTAATGAATTTGATATGCTTTTATATTCATGTGCTGAGAATTAATTGGACATATGGCTTACACATCTTATATAGTTATAAAAATCAACGCAGTTTTTTTTAATATATATATATATATATTTTTTTTTTCATTGACGTGTGAATAGGTTTAAGCTCCTACTTCAGAATTACACAGTGGGCTCAGATTAGTTAGCTGGCCCAGTGTGTTGGCTAATTGACTAACCGCCTAGCGCAGTTGTCTGGAAATGTCACAGAGTTGACACAGAGGGGCAAGGTTTATTTAAATTCAGGGGCTCATGACATCACAAACCCAGGAAAAGAGAACTTTAGTTCCTTTCAGTTGTTTATTGTAGTCTAGTGTAAAGAGAACATCTCCCTTTGCAGTGAACTGAGCGTTGTAAATTTACAGATATTGTTTATGCTCAAGCAGCAACATTACACACTAACTAAAGCAGAAAAAGTGAAAGTGCGTAATAGGCCCCTTTTAAGTAACTTGACTGTTTAGTATAACTTTGAATATCAGTTTTTATGAATAATGGAGTTATAAGTACTGCAGAGGAATTTCACCATTGATAAGTAGCATCTTATGCTTGTGCCTCTCCGCTCTTTAAACACACCAGCTGCCACAGAAGCTAATTTATGTAATAATGTAGCAATTCAACATCTCGAGGAAGTGCAAATGATCAGAACATGCTTTGTGATTGCTGTACTTCATGCTTAGCTGAGATACAAGTAGAACAGCTGTTTACACCTTCACCGTCTCCAGATAATTAGAACTTTACCATACATCGATCCAGAGAGAGCAGAAGCACATTCGTGATGCTTGTAACAAGTGCCCACAATGCAATTAGCTGGACCATAAAGCAGCACCCCTCCATGCTTTGATGTGATATTGGCTAATATGCCTAAACTCATCCAATTAACCAATCCATGATGATGTTGTTTGTGATGGTAGATGCGTTTCATTAATAGGGAAGTAATTATTGGCACTAATCATTTGAAACAAATGATGGCAATTGGGGTTTTGACATGGTCATTCTCCTGCTGGGCTGAAAGCATAAATACAACAGTGCATTGTCACTCTAAACAGTGGAAATGTCACTGTAAAACCAAATCATTGTGTGTGTGGTTACCACTTACCTGGTCATTTAAGACTGTAATTATAGTAGAATATACTGTAGATATATTCTATGGATAAGAATATGGATATTACAGAAACGTGTGCAAAAACTTTTTTTAACATTTTTCCATTTGTCCATTCTTAGAAACAGGGAATTTATTTTTTGGGATATTTTTCATCAGCCAATCAGGAAGCAGAAAGTGTTATGAGGACATCATTTGCCATTTATAGCTCAGGCTTAAAAACTAGCAGTATAGTAACAGATACTTACAGATACTTCCAGGGGTTCCTTCACTATGCAAGCAAATTCCACTTAGATGAATGAGAATATTAGGCGTATTTAATATTAGTTTTAATGTTTCATATATTATATAATATTAGCCCCTTCTATGTATTGAATACATACCTTGAGCCTTGATTATAACCCCCTTGTGCAGGTTCACATTAAATTAGAGATTGCAGGTGGTGGGTTTGTTGGTGTCAGCTGTTCTGGAGTATTTTGATGACCATCTTAGTGAAGCAATGCTTCACTGCTGCCGGTGAGCCTTGAATTTAGGTTATTGACTGGCTTGTTCTATAGATGCCATGAAACTGCTGCATGTGTCCAATCCGGGAGCAGGACTCATCCATACAGTTACAATTTAAGATCAGAGGTGGCCCAGGCTAATTGACTGCTCTAAAATAATACTCAACAGACAGAATTAATGCAAACCCACAAATACCTGGTATTGGAGCTAATGCAATAAAGGAACAATGCAAATTGTATGTAAATGAAACTCAAAAATTAATATATGTATTCTGCAAATGAAAAATGCAATAAAGTTGTTTATGTAGAAAAATGATTTAATGCATTTAATGCATTTTGACACTATCGTCTCAGCTATCATTATGGTAGTGCTATAACAAAATTCAAATAATTGTTGGTTTGCTGCTATTTAATGTCAAAAAAACCAAACCATATATTTTTTTTAATAGAAAGCTGATGTTTTCCTTCATACTTTAGTGCACGAACTAAAAATGTGTTTCTAGGTCAAAGTGACTCAAAGTGATGCTGTAGATCACATATCTCCATTTATTTGTTTGTTGCCCTGTGTCTAGCTTTTAAAATCTAATTAAACTCTGTGTAATCTGTTCGATCAACAAGTCTCTCCTTTATGTGTTCAGTTATGCACGCTGTAGAGTTCACACAGGCACTTCAGATGGCATGCTCTGCTGACAGATATTTAACTAGGGAGAAGAGTGGTGTGTAAAATCTGAAAAATGTCTTGTTGTTAAGAAAAATGCTTTCCTGGGGGAGGTCATGAGTATGCCACTCTATTCCAACTCAAGCATTTTGTCCCGAAGCCCTTTGGTTTAGTATTGGCCCACCTTGGATTTGACTGCATCTGTTGTCATTCATGCCAGTGGGTGTGTCAGTTCAAGAAATCTGTGTTCAAAATCAATGGATGGCAATTCACATCATTCTATGCAGAATATATATTGGTGGTATGCAGCAGCGTGGAGCATTATGAAAGTGTGCTGGCTTTTCCATGATGAAAGATTCTTGCTCTGTTTTAACTTACTGGATTGAATGCCCACTGGATGTTAATACGCCCTTGGAGAGGCTTGAGAACAAAGCCCCAGCATCTAAATGATGACCTTTACCATGGTTCGAACAAGCAGTGCTCCTATTGTCAACATGTGTAATTTTTACCCTTGGATGCCAACGCAGCACAGAATTATAAATCAATCAGGCTGCATTACGGAGGATCCCTGGGCCCCTGGGTTTAGCTGGGAGTTGAATAATGGGTGGCGGGGGTTTTGGGTAGAAGCTGATGTGGGAGAATGTGGCAGTAAGACTTCCTGGGGGTGCTGCTGTTGTTTTTGGCCCTTGAAGCTGTGGTCAACCACTGGCAGGAGGGAAAGAAAGTGGTTCTTATCGAACTCTTGCAGTAAGATAATAGACATTTATTGGGTGTGTGTTGCTGTTTGTACATGGTCCTTTTTAAATAATATATCAGTTCCTCTTTTAAAAACTATAAACCTGACTAAAGTAGTCAAGGTTAGCAGGGTCTAGTTGACCCCTAATGGTAGATGCCATAGCTACACTTTTTTTGGAAAGGAAATGTGTATTTCTTCATTGACCGTTTAAGACAAAAGTTGATGTGTGTTGTGACAATGTATCTGGTTTTAGTTATATTGTATTATATAATGGTGGATGTGAAAGATTTTTGGAGGGTTTTTAAAGCATGAAATGGATTTCAGTATGTGTACTAGTGAAGGGCTTCAGGTGCATTCATGCGGTGCTGCCAGCCAATCAGAGTGATTAAAATGTCAGAGCATTGGTTCGGTATTTGCCATCTTGCCATATGTACTTTTGTTCAACATTACAGAAATGTTAAAATATTTACTTTTATGTAACCAGAAAGGTGTGAATTCTGTTTAATTAAATTTGAAAGCCCAAGTCTGTAGGGAGTAATTATGGGTACAGCTTTAGACATAGATGTGACATACAGTAGATTGAGCTAATAATATTACCATTCAAACTACAAACTACATATTTTTACATGCTTAAACAAATTAACTAACAGTTTGTATTTTGCAGAAAAGGTAGCTCAGTACAGTAGCTTACTTATTAATCCGAAACTATGCTTATAGCCATAATAATTGTATTTAGTGTAATTCTTTCTCCCCACTCTTTTTAAAACATTAATCTCTTCTTTTTCTTATTGCTACAGTAGCTCCAGTGTCATCCCACTGAACTGTTATCCATTTAACCTCATGCACTTTTAAAGGGATATTTGTAACTGTGTAAAACAATTAGTTTGAATATTGCAAGCACACAGTGTATCTTGCCCTTGAATATTTACCCACAGCCAAATTCTGAGTCACCCTGACTCATATTGTCACTGCACATACTTACTGGCTGTGCTCCACTACTGCAGGCACTGTGCAGAACACATATTTCTTACTGTACCTGTTACAACACAACTTAAAATATCCTACTCTCCCACCTGGGATTGCGAACAGCATCACGCTGTGTTTGGTTGATGCAGGAATGCTCCTACACAGGTCTCAAAGGCACCTGTCACTGATTTATGGAACAATATAGAACAATATGGATCAGTATACAGAGAAATATGACTGAATAAAACAGGACCCCATCCATTACTTATAAAGAGGGTCCTACATCCTGCATATTCTATATAAACAGTTTTGAATAACATGCATTGCTTAGCAGGAATCAGAGTACCTATGTGAAGCTGTTATCTGGTATCTGTGCAAAATTCCCATAATATTGGGAATATTATGTATACTACTACCCTCACAGTCATATTCCCATAGAGAGTCCACTTTCTGGATTATGAAAACCTCTACCCACCTAAAGGAGAACATCAATTATTTATTCATTCAATGTGCCCACCCTCAGATCAATGAGAACTCAAAAACCATGTACAAAGGCGTTTGGCTTTAGGCCATATTTGATCACTTCCTAGCTGTTCTCTCTTTTTGTCCCATTCCGAGGAGACTTCATTATATCCAACTGTTTGTAAGCTGTTGTTGAAAGAACAAGAGTGAGGCATTCTTAAAGATGGAAAAGGGTGGAAGAACCTTTGATGAACCATGACTTTAGGCAGATGTTGGTACAAGCTTGTTAGGAGGACAGGAGAGAGAAAGAGTGAGTGTGAGAGAGAGGAAGAAGATGGGTTTGGATTAAGCATTCGTCTGCTCTGACGGATCTTGCCAGAAAGTGAGGCATAACAATACAAGCAGTCTGCTCCCTGATCATATTAGATGGGGCTTAACAGATTCAGTGAAGTGATCGAGCATTTGCGTTCTCCGCTGCTGCATTTGGCATGTTGACTGGCGGCATCGGATTTGGCATGACTCATCCAGGCAGGATTGGAGGAAGTGGGTAAATTTCACAGAAACCAGGTTCGGGCCCATTTTACCACAAAATCAAATAAGAAAAAAAAATTTGGCTGAAAGAATATTCTTCTTAAATTAGGCACCATGAAGATTTTGTGCATTCTGGCATTGTTATATTATATAAACAAAATGTTCCCCAAAAGTCTCATTATTGTACTGTGTCATTTTACAGACATTTTATTTTCTGTTTTTCCTGTTTTCTTTATTTTCACTGGAGGTTGTGTTTAGATTTTTGTTATATAAGGTAGTATATGTACTAATTAGTATATTAATTAGTATGTAAGTTAGTATCAATATTAATGTTTTACTACATTAGGGACACACTTTTAAATTGTTTATATATAATTTTAATGTATTTATGGACCATGGTAGTATTTGTTGTACTGCTGTACTGCCTTAATGCTTTATAAATA